>VZSE01014932.1:0-26725 GCA_013398275.1 Promerops cafer
CAATCCCATCCCCAATCCCATCCTCATGCCCATCTCATAGGATAATAGAATCATGGAATATCCCAAGTTAGAAGGGACCCTCAAGGATCCTCCAGTCCAATCCTGGCCCTACCCAGACCCCCAACAACCCCACCCTGGCCATCCCTGGAGCACTGTCCAAACTCTCCTGGAGCTCTGGCAGCCTCGGGGCTGTGCCCATTCCCTGGGGAGCCTGGGCAGTGCCAGCACCCTCTGGGGATGAACCTTTCCTGATCTCCAACCTAAACCTGCCCTGACACAATCTCACATCATCTCCACCCCCATCCCTGTCCACCACACAATGGGAAAGGATTGGGCTGGCTGGAGGAGAGGAGGGACAATATGCAGTGCTGAAACCTGGGCTAGAGTTGTTCCTGATAGGGGACAGAAGGTGAATCACTGCTCCCTCAAAAGTTGCAAAACCCAAGGTAATTTACTGTGTTCTCTGTCCAGTGAGGGGCAGGTTGTGAAGTGATGCTTGCAAGTTTTGCAGCAGGGAAGGTGTTAGTGGGGAGAAATACTTGGAGACTGGCCCTTGTCTAGGGGAAGGTATAGATATATATTAAACACCCCGTAGGGATTGAAAAGACGTGTTGATGAGGCACTGGGGGTTTAGTGATGGGCTTGGCAGTGCTGGGTTAACACTCACTGGACCCAGTGGTTTCAGAGGGCTTTTCCAACCTAAAGGACTTCATAATTCCATGATTCCAAGACTGGACATGTCCACCACCAGAGGGTTTGGAGGAAAGGCTGTGCAGAAATCTGCCAGGACTGGGAGAAGGCCGCAGATGTCCTCCAGTGGCAATTATTTGTCTAAAACCAGTGCCTGGGCGGGTGAGGAGCTGTGGCCAGGGCTCCTGGGTTTGGTGTCCAGCCTGCTGGGACTCTCCCCTTAATGCTCAGGGCTGGCAAAGGGCTGGAAGTATTTTTCTTTCTGAGTATCCCTTAATTAGCTGAAAGGGAAGGCTGTCAAGTACCCAACTGGGAAGGAAAAAGATCTTTGTGAGCCTGTGACCAGCCCAACATTTCGCCTGCATTTATTTTCCCTGACTTCTTTGTTTTCCCCTTTGAAAAAAGGGTGTTTTTCTCTTTCCTTTCATTGAACTGCTATTTATTTGCTGGTAAGTGGAAGGAATTCAGCTGGGATCAGCCTGGCTCCTGCCAGCGACTGGAGTTGAAAAGTTTCCATGGGGGAGATGTAAGAGCAGAGCAGGGGGGCTGTTTTCCACCCGCCGCCGGTCCTCGCTCTGCGGGTCCCTGGGTCACGGCCAGCCAGGTTGCATGGGTTTAATTCTCCTTTTTTCACTGGGATGTTGACAAGTGCCCATGGGAGTTGTGGTGGGAGGAGCTGGGCTGCAGGGTTTCTTCTTCTCCTCGCTCTTAATGGGAAACAGAAGATGGCTTGGGAGAAATTTGGCAAAGAGGGAAACTTTTCTGTCTCTTCCAGTTTGGAAAAAAGCATCCTTTCTCACCCCTGTCTCACCGCAGAGGGAGGAGGGTTCCCAAACACAGCCCAGGAGGGGTTGGCGGGAGCGGGGCAGAGGAGGCAGAAAGTGCCCCGTGATTTCACAAGGATGGAGCAGCCTTGGGCCACCAGCTTTGTTTTGGGAGTGGAGCCCAACCTGCCTCCCACTGGTGGCCAGGGTCCATCCCATCTTCTCCCCAAGGCATCAAGGGCTTGGGATGCCCCAGGTGCTCTCGCCCTGAATGCTGGGGATTTTTGGGATGCTGTGTGTCAGGTGTGATGTCACCATGTAGATGGAGATGCAGTGGTGGATCAGTGCTGGATTCCGTGCCTGGCTGGGACATGAACCCCTGACCTTGGCGTGAAGAGCTCTGTTGGCTTTGCCCCTCATCCCAGCTCGTGAGCCAGCGCTGCTTCGCCATCTGCTCTGAGCTGGGCTGGCCAGGAGCCACAGCTCCATGTCCCAGGGGATCACAGGGCTGGCCAGGCAGATCTCGCTGGGAAAAGCCGTGGCAGCCACTCACCTGGGGCAGCTGGCAGGGCAGGGACTGCTCCCAGAGTCACACTCCAGCCCTTTAGGACTTTCAGGTGTGCCCCCAAAAGCGGCAGCGCTCACCTGGATCACAGCCTGGGAAACGGTGGCTGGCCCTGGCTGATCACACATCCCAGCACTGCTGGCCCAGTCCTGGTGCTGCTGCTCGTGTCCTGGCAGGTGCCTTCCCCCTTCCATCCCTCCCTTCCCCCTTCCATCCCTCCTGCCCTGTTTGTGAGCAGATGGAGCAGAATTCCTGAGGCTCCACCACCCCAGTCCCTCAGCTGCAAAGTCCTCCCAGTTGTCTGTGGCTACAGGAACTGGTTACCAGTACAAACCTGCCAGGTACATAAGGTGGCCACGGTGGGGTTCAGAGGAGCAGACACATTTTGGGGCTGGAGAAGCAGGAGGGGGTCACACCTCGCTGTTGGGGACAGGGGATGGCCGTGGTGGCGTGGGAGTGCTGAGCTGTTCCCAGGCTTTGTGACCTTGCACCAGGGACTGCAGGAGGTTAATCATGGCCAAAGCCCAGTGAAGTTTGGTCAGGTCATGGCTTTTCCAAAGGCTGAGAGCTTTGGACGTGCAGCAGCGGTGTCTGGGGCCAGAGCTGACCCACAGTGTCCCACCAGAGTTAATCATTGCCATCAGCTTGGAGCCTGCCTGGCTTCAGCAGTGGGAGCTCTTTCCCCAAAAACACAAGGTGAGGGGCCTGGAGGAAACCCCAACCCACCAGGATGCATCAGGCTGGGGAGAGCAATGTCCCTTGACCACGACACTAAACCAAACTCTAACCTTGATCCACACCCTAACCCTGATCCAGACCCTAACCCAAACCCTGCTATTGCCCCTGTCCCTGAGCCCAAACCTTTGCTGTCCCTTTCATTTTATAAGGTGGATATTGTGTTTATTGCCCTGTTGGAAATGGGAGAACCTGGAGCTGCCAGTGGCAGCCACACAGGGCAGACCCCCTGTTGTGCTCTCACTGGAGAGCACCTCTCATCTGTACGTGGAGGTGGACAGACGGGCAGGATCTGATCTGCTTTGGTCACCCAGTCCCAACTGGGAGGTCCTGGGGGCTGCTGGTCCAGCCTCGAGCTGCTGTGTTAGGAGATGTGGCTGCTATTTCTGGGACAGTGTAAATCCCAAATCACTCCACATTAAGCCCAGGAGTCATGAGACTTTGGTTCTGGCTTCCACTGCTGAGGGCACGTTCTCCAAACGGAGCTGGGTGCTGTTGATGGGCTCCCCACGGTGCTTTTCCCATCCTCCCACTTCAGGGCTCCCATCCTTCAATTCTGTTGCAGGGGGAGCATTGAGGGGCATCACAGCTGGGGAGAAAAATGTGTACTAAAGAAAAGGGGAAGATGCACAAAATCAGGAGGTCTGGTCTTGGCACCGTGGGCTTGGGAGAGCGCTGGGATCCGGGGGCAGCCGGACCCTGGGCTGGTGCCGTGCTCGCCGCTGGTGTCCTGATGCTGGAAGGAGGTTTTTATGTATATATATAAAAAAATACTTTCTTCTCCCTGTGGGTGTGTTTTGAAAAGGGGCTTGGGAACAATGAGGATTAACAAGCAGATAGAGAATTAAATGCAGGGTTTGAGTCTTCAAATGTGTGCACATTTCAGAGCGCGTGTTTGTGCCAAGATAAACTCCGTCAGGAATAAACATCGTTTTACATGAAAGGCTAATTACAGATTGGTGCTCCGCGGGTGGGAGGAGGGAATTTTCACCAATTAAAATGGAACTTTTCTGTTTTTCGTAAAATTGCTGGATGAAAACGCGGCCAGGGGCTGGCGAGGCGTTTGACAGCGCAGTCAAGGGGGAGATGCTCCTCCCCAGCATTTGTTTTCTCCCCCCCAGTGCCAAAGAGTCTTTGCCAGCTCATTTGGGCAGGGAGCTGCAGGAGGGCACTGGTTCTGCCCAAGAGCAGCTGAATGCCAGGACAGCCCTGGGCTCTCAGGCAGGGAGATGGGACATGGGCAAACATGGTCCAACCCAACATCCCTTGGACTCACACAACACCAGGAGAGCTTGCAGTAACAAGATCCTCGGCCTCCTTGGATGTGTAGGTCATGGAAAGACGTCTGGATGGGACGTGGCCCATGTTGAGGAGCTGCAGCTCCTGTTGGTTGGGTAACTTTAGTGTGTGGTAGGTGAATCATCCCTCAAAAATTGCAAGCCAGAGGCGACGCAGAGAAGAAAAACCTTCCTGGCCTGTGGAGCGGAGTGCTGGGAAGAAAACTCCCGCCTGGGCACATGGTGGGTTTCAGCTGCACAGCACATGCTGCCTTGTTACTTTTGGATGGATTTCACA
This sequence comes from Promerops cafer, assembly GCA_013398275.1. Classification (NCBI taxonomy): domain Eukaryota; kingdom Metazoa; phylum Chordata; class Aves; order Passeriformes; family Nectariniidae; genus Promerops; species Promerops cafer. Next base: position 4,330 of record VZSE01014932.1, read on the forward strand.
AGAATTTACATTTCTGGACCAGCTCTGGAACATCCAAGGCTGAGGCTGTGGATGGGAAGGACGTGATGCAGCCCAGAAACCAGCTCTAATGCCATTTTGCTCTAGCCAGGGTTGAGTTTTATGGGTTTGGAATGAAATGGATGCAAAATGTGGCTGGGACTGAGTTTCTCCGGGATGTTGAGCACAGGAACCCCAGGCAAACACTCTGTGCCTGCTGCTTGCCAAGCGAAACCACAGATTTGTCTCCATCTCTACTTAGTGTGGCCACAGGGCAGCTCATTTTGGGACTTTTCTCTCACATAAGCTGAGATCTGTCACTTAGTGGTTACAGGAGGTGGCCTGGACATCGCCTCTTAAAAGTCCCCTGCATCCTTGAGGGTGAGGGGAGGCAGAGAGACACAATCAGGAGAGGTGTGGTGGGGTTTTTAAAGCAAAGTACATTCCCAGCCTGCTCTGCTCCAGTGCTCTGTGCTCCTGAACCAGTTCCAAACTGGTGTTTTAAAACTGCCCTATGGCAAAGACTGGATTGAAAAGACTTGCTGGGTCTGTTCTCTGAGAAGCTTTTGCCTTATCCATGGCCATGGGATCGTGGCACAATGACAGGAGCTTCCACTTCTACAACCTTCACATATTTCCTTACCGTCTCCTAATACCATGAACAGGGCACTGAAAGGGTCTTTAGCCAGACCTGGCCTTGAATAATTCCTCTGAATAATTCCATTTATTCCAATTTTCAGGCTGTTGTGGAATTGTTTTCAAGAGGGGTGGGGTGGGGGGAGGGAGAAGTCAGCCAAACCTGATAAAGGAGGACTTTGTTCTGAAGCTTTAGGGTATGGTACCAAGCAGGGCTTGCTATACAATTAATGAGTTTAGCTGGCTTTGAGCTGCACGTGATGCACAGTGGCTGCCACCACAATGCCCCGCCACCGCCAGCTGCCATCCAGACAAGCCTGGCTTCAGTTTGGTGCTCCCCAGCCTTGGTTTGGGGTTCTTCAGCATCAGTTTGGAGCTCCTCAGTTTGGGGTTCCACAGCTTTGGTTTGGTGCTTCTCAGACTTGGTTTGGTGCTCCTCAGCATCACTTTGGTGCTCCCCAGCTTCGGTTTGGGGGCTCCTCAGCTTTGGTTTGGGACTTCTCAGCATAATTTTGAGGCTCCTCAGCATCAGTTTGGTGTGTCCTGGTGTTGGTTTGGTGTGTCCTGGTGTTGGTTTGGTGCTCGTCACCTCTCCAGGTTCAGTTTGACATTTCCCAGCTTCAGTTTGGGGCTTCACAACTTCAGTTTGTGGGCCCTCACCTTCTGTTTGGTGCTCCCCATCTTTGGTTTGTGGACCTCAGTTTGGTGGTCTCCAGGTTCAGTTTGGTGTTCCTCACGTTTTTTGTGGGATTCCCCAGCTTTGGTTTGGGGCTCCTCATCTTCAGTTTGGGGTTCCACAACTTCATTTTGGGCCATTTTGGTCCTCCTCAGCTTCAGTTTAGTGCTCTTCAGGTTCAGTTTCTGCTCCTCAGCTTCAATTTGGTGCTCCCCAGCTTCAATCTGGGGTTCCCCAGCTTCGGTTTCAAACTCCTCAGCTCCGTTTTGCTGCTCTCCAGCTCAGTTTCCCGTCCCACCGTGCATGGTGGTGGCTTCCTCAGCTCTGACTTTTGCATCTGCCTTTATTTAAGCCTTGACCATCCGTCCCCGGGACCGGCTCAGCCCGCGGGGGGTGCTGAGCACATGGGGCTGAGCCGCTGGGAGCAGTTCAGGCTTCACTTTGAGAGCACGAGGGGATGACGCAAATGGCTCTTCAAGGGCACGAGATGAAACAGCTGCTTGGTTTTCACTCCAGATGTGCCGCGGGAGCCCCACCGAGGGGGGCACAGCCGCCTGCTCCCCCGCAGCCTCTGCCTGGGAAGGGCCACGAGGTCGCCCGGGCTCCCAGGCCACCCAAAAATTGAGCCAGGTAGGGCTGGGGAGGGCTGTGAAGATGCGTGACGAGGTTTGATCACAGCAGCAGAGCTTCCCCGTGCCTGGAACGAGTCAAAAAGTGATTTATTTCTTGTAGGAGAGGTGCAGGAGGTGAATTACCTTTGGCTGCCTCATCTCTCCCCTGAGAAATGCCAGGTGCCTGGGGAAGGTGACCCTGCGCATCTTGTCCCCGTCCCCTCCAGCGGCCGCCCTGTCCCAGCTGCGCGGCGCGAGCGGGAGAAGCCGCGGGAAGCGAGGGAAGACACTTCCTCCAGCGGCGGATCTGAGGTCACCTCCTGGCCCTTGATCCCTCCAGCCTGGGGTATTTGGGTCAGCGGGGAAGCACAGCTGAGAGCGACGTCCCTTCCTCCTCTCTCCCTGGAGATCCGGTTTTAAAGGAACAAATAGGTTTGGCTTCAAGTGCTGCAGTCTGATTTTTTAACGAGGTTTTTTGGAACAATGAGCTAAATACCAGCGGGGTTTGGATCTGCATCTCAGAGTGGTGAGATTTTCTTCCTTTCTCACCTTCCTGCTCCTACCTTGCTCTGCTCTCAGAAACCTTTTTCTGCTTAGGAAAATGCCAGCAACGGGGGAAGTTTGTCGTCCTGTCAGATGGTCCTGATGGAAGGAAAGGTGGTCTGCTATCCAGGTGGGACCCCCTGGACTGAACCTGGGGGCCCTGCCGGCCAGGAACACACAGACATGGTGCTCACAGCCCTCAGGGACCCCTCAGCATCACCAGCCCCACCACAGGGGGAGCTGAACCCCCCAACCCCCATGTGGCCATCCTCCTCTGCCACAGGGTCCCCAGGACCTTTGTCACCCATCGGTAGGAGGAGGAGAAGGTGACCAAAGCATTCCTGGTCCCTCCCTCACTATGGGCACAGCTTGGTGCTGCTGGGCTGGTGGGCAAATGGGTTGGTGGGCAAGTGGGTCACCTCACCAGTTTTCACTCTGTCCTGAACCTGGGGTGAGTGGTTTTGGGGAGGATGGATAATCCTGGCCATGATATTGCAACAGCTGGAAGGGTCCAAGGCCAGGCTGGACGGGACTTGGAGCAGCCTGGGACAGTGGAAGGTGTCCTTGCCATGGCAGGGGGTAGAACTGGATGATCTTTGATGTCCCTTCCAACCCCAACCCTTCCGACTTTATGATTCTGTGATCTCTTACACCACTGAATCGCTGTTCCCCTTGGAGAATTTCAGCCACTGCATTCCCTGTCCATGCTGAAGGCCACATTGCTTCGGACCAGCCACGGGCCACCAGCTTGGCTGCCTTGTTATGTCAAGGTGGGAAGGAAGAATTTGTGGAGCCTTAGCTGGAGCTTTGCCCTTTGTGTGAGAGCTGCTGGTGGAATGTTCTCCTTGGTCAACAACTCTGCTCTAGCACAGCAGCACCAGCTCCACACTGAGCTCTTCCCCTACCCCAGAGCATCCCTAGGACCACCAGGAGGATTCCATCAGCTCTGTAGGTGGCTTGGGCTGGGGTGGCAGCTGGGGCTGGTGCTGTCCCCCAGCCCCCTGGAGCAGGGTGTGTGCCCTGGGGGGCTCCTGGCTCCTCAGCTGCTCCTTCAATCCCTTCAGGAGGGGCTGTGGTGGGAGCAGGGTGGGATGGACAGGTCTGGGCTCCATGTAACTCTCAGTGCCAAACAGGGTCAGCAGAGAGGTGACTGTCAGGGAGGGACAACACAGTCTGGGTCACCTCTAGTATCAGCAACCCCCAAATCAGAAGTCACGTGCATTTCCCCTCAGCAAAAGCAGACTGCTTTCATGCCTTTTTTTTCTAAATCTAGAAATATGGTTTCTGAATAATTTTGTGTTTCTGTCAAGACATCTCTTGCATGTCATCTGTCAAGTTGTTTCTGTCAAGACACCTCTGTCACCAGCCAGGTCCCCCCCATGGCACTCAGCTCCAAAACCAGTCCCTTCAGCTGGTGCTCCCAGGAGCTGGCTGGACTCACAGCACCCTAAAACACAATCAAGTCTTAACCCAATCCCCGTCAAAGTTCTGGCAGCTCCTGAGCTCCTTCCAGCCCCATCCTCAGCTGGATTCTCTCCATAGCTTCTTTTAGGACGTGCTTGATAAGACTCTGTGCCTCATGTGGGGGCTTGTCTGTGTGTCTCCATATCTCACCCAGCTTATCAGCCACAGAGGGTTGGAGGTGTGGCCAGGCTGGGAATTAACCATCCCATCCAAACCCTCTGGAAATCAGAAGCAAAAATTCTCCCCCCCCTTTTTTCTCCTGTGGCTTTCAATCAAGAGGTAACTTCTCCAGCATTGGAGAAGCTGTAGGAGGTGCTGAGTCCTTCCTGGTTTCCACTGGAGGAATGCCTGCCTCGGCCTCCACATCCAGCAAAATCCAGGAGAAACATCAATAGCACAGATTGCCAAAAATAAACCCTTCTTTCCCTGCAGCTGGTCCAAGCACTGTGCCCAAAGGGGCGGGTTCGGGGCTAAGCCTCACCTGAGCTCCACTTCTTTCCCAACTTTATGCTTTTCTGCCACCACTTCCCTCCATCCTTGCCCCGGCCCAGGTGAATGGAGATCACCGGCGATAAAACAGGGGGGGAAACTGCGCACCCTGCCCTCCGGGGGTGTTTTGGTGTGAATCGTGCCGGGATCGGAGCCGGCACCGAGGCGGTTTTGTCCTGCCCCCAGATTTCGCCGAGGTTTCCTTGCAGCGCTGGAGCTCGCCCAGCCCTCCCGGCTTCCCGGGGCTTCGCTGGGAAGCGCTGGGAAGACAAAACCCCGCTCTGGAAGTGAGGCTATTGTTCTTACTAATTTTAACTGGATGTTCTTCCCCAAGCCTATTTTTATTCATTGCTTGTGGTAAGCTCTTTCTCTAAGGTAGAGCAATTTGCCACAGGACTCCTTTTTTTTTTTTTTTTTTTTTTTTTTTTTTTTTTTNTTTTTTTTTTTTTTTTTTTTTTTTTTTTTTTGGTGTGTTTACCAATTTTAATTGAGAGATATCTCCTTTTTTACAAACCCAGAGCTGGAGGAGCTTTTAAGTGCCCGTTGCTGAGCCTCCTGCCCTGGGTTTGCTTTGATCTCTGCAGGTGAGTGTGCATTTTTGGGGCCAGAGATTGATCCTGCCTATTTGCATGTAAATCCCGGGGTTATTAAGATCCGAATCTGGCCCTTTAAATTTAATACTTCGCTTTATGCTTTTATTTCCGCGTTTCTTAAAGTAATTTCCAAAAATAACAAACTTCAAACATGACAGGGCCATCTAACGTTTTACTGCCTTGGCTGGAGTAGAAGGAACATTTCTGGAAGTATATTATCCAATTTAACGAGCCTTTCCCATCTTGGCGTGGCTCCCACCCCTCACCCCCTCTCGGAGCAGTTTTGGACGGCTCTTTGGATCCGTGCCACCTAATCCTATTAGAGGGACTTTCGTTACACTGTGCCTTGTGTTTATAACCAAGAACATCAGCTGGAGAGGGGGGTGCTCTCCCTCTCCCTTCCCCTCTCCCCTCTTTTTGCCTGGAGCTGAGACAAGAGCCCAGCCAGTCCCACGAGGTTCCCTCGCAGCCCTTGCTTTTCATTTTATTGCTCCACTCTGCATTTATTAAGGAAGATTTTGAAGTAAATTGGGTCCTTGTGAACTTATAATTAATTTGGAAGGGTCAGCTCTTCCCAGCCTGGGGAGGGATTCTTTGTGTGGTCCTTTTGTGAAAGGCAGAGGTTGGAGAGGCCGTTCTATAGCTGGGATTTGCTTTTAATAGGGACCTGGCTATTTTTTGAAGATCTCACAGCTCTGGAAGGACCATGAGGGTGTTTTTATGCAGGGCTGTGATGAAAAAGTTTGCAGAGCCCTTGGCTTGTGTGCAAAAAAAAAAAAAAAAGAAAACCAACCCCGAAGGAGGTAAAAAAAAAATAAAAGGACCACATGCAAAGCGGGACCACATGCACAGTCCTGGGGCTGTGTTTTGCAGCCCAGAGCCAGCACTTAGAGCTTGGAGATGCTCCAGGTGGTTCCCCCACTTAGGTGCCAGGTAGAGCTGGGGGCCCCTTGTCCCTCTGTCCATCCTGCTCTGCCCCACACACCACCCAGGGGACCTCTTGCTCCTCCTCAGAGCTGTTAGAACTGAAATTCTTTTCCTTACCACATTGCTTTTCTTGAAATCCTGCATTTCCTCCCCAAAATAGTCACATAAACCATTAAAAGGAGAAGGTGGAGGGCAGGGAGAAGATGGTGGACAAGAGGAAATGGCCTCAAGTTGTGCCAGGAGAGGCACACCTATCTTTAGGCTGGATATTAGGAAAAAATTTCTTCACTAAAAGGCTGGTCAAGAACTGGCACAGGCTGCTCTGGGCAGTGATGGAATCATTGTCCCTGGAGGGAATTAAAAACCCTGTGGATGTGGCACTTGGGAACACGGGTTAGTGCTGGGCTTGGCAGTGCTGGGGGAATGGTTGCACTGGAGGATCTTAAAAGGTTTTTCTAACCTTAACGATTCTATGATGGGCTGAAAAAAAATCTGTGAATAATTAACATTTCTGGGAAAAAAGACAGACAGACAGTGGTTTTCTCCAGAGAGGGCTGGAAGGAGACAGGGCATGATGGTCCCACTTGGGCATTGCCTGGCAAGGTCAGGGGTAGAATTTAGCCTGGGATAAACATGTGTCTCCCTCAGCTCAGCTGCAACGGGGAATCCTCACTGAGAGTGGGGAGAGGGCAAGGTGAGCAGTGCTGGCACTGGGGAGAGAGGGAGGGTGGGTGAGTGTGCTCCCTGGGAATGTAACTCAGGGTAGGAAACCCTCCCTAGCCAAAGCTGGGGAGCAAAGGGCTTGGAGGAGCTCAGGGGGCTTTTGGCTGTGGAGATTCCTGACGGAAGTGGCATGGGTGGGACATCTTCCCGTGCAGCCAAGGTTGTTTGGAAAGAGCCTTGAAACTCGCTGCCTTCCCTGGGACACAGTAACCCAGCAGGGAGGAATACAAGGAAAACCTGTCCATACTCCATCATCGTGCCCCATCCGTGGTGCCACCAGGTCTCTGTGCCATTTATGAGCTGCACTGTTAATTAACAGCACTTAACACTGTTACTTAACTGTGTGATGGGGCTGCCTCTCTGCCAAGACACCTTCAAAGCTGCACTCGGTCCCTGGCTGATTCCCCAGTGCCCCTGCTGGATGTCCCACTCTGACCATCCCCTTTCTCCTCTCTCTCCCCAGCATGGGTCGGCTCCCTGGCCATGGGAATGATTTTTTTCTGCTCTCCCATCGTCAGCATCTTCACCGACCGGATCGGCTGCAGGACCACGGCGGCCATGGGGGCTACCATCGCCTTCATCGGGCTCCTCTCCAGCTCCTTCACCAAGTAAGGCTGGGGAGGGGACACCCAGCTCCATGGAGAGCTCCTCTTCCTCCCTGCTCCCTGCAAACCCCCTGCCAACACACTGCTGCTGCCTCTGGGGGCAAAGCAGGTGGTTCCCATCCACATGAGAGATGTTCTGGCATCCCTACAGCCCACGTGTGCTCAGCCTGTTCCCCTCCAAATTGAACTTTGTGTCCTTAGGTAAAAAGAGAGTGAATTTTACCCAAGCAAGGGATGGTATTTTCTGGGATTTCAGCACTCAGGTCCTTCATTTGACCTTTAAAGCAGCAGGAGAGGTTGGTGTGCCTCTCATGGGCAGCTCCAGAGAGGCACTCACAGAGAAAATCTTTCTCCTTTGCCACCATTTTCACATTTGGTGCTGGAAGTAAATTAATGCTTAAAATAATATTTGGTGGATTACGCTTAAGAGGGAGTTTCTGTGCAGGGCAGACAGGGAGGGGAAGGCAGACAGGCTTTGGAGCAGTTTGTGGTGTTCCTGCCCTGGCTCGTGTGTCAGCAGCAGCGCAGGGCCACTGCTGCTCCTTGTTTTCCAAGCCTGATCCCATGCCATGAATTTCTGCTGGCAGGCACTGGCCAATGTGCATTTGGATGGCAGGTGTACCTTGTGTGTCTTTCCAGCCCAGAAATTGGGTTTGGCATCATTGTGGGAGCAAAAAGAGGTCACCTCTGGGGTAATTTATGTGACACTTATTAAACACAGTCTCAGAGGCTCCATGGAGACACCTCCAAAGCAGCATTTCCCCCACTTTTTCTGAATAAAAACATTGCTTTGGGTTGGATTTCAGTTAAAATCAATATTGTTTTAATTAAAATGCTTCAAGGAGTGGGTTTTTAAAGCAAATGCACAGCAGTTTTCCAGAGGGCAACTTGCCCGCACTGTGCTCCTCCTGGTCAGTGAGACCCTTGTGCTCGTCCCAACCCTGTTTCCCCAGATCCCCAAGTCCTCATCTGTGGGATCCCCCCATCATGCTGGGAGTGGGGATCAGTTCTGATGCCCAGGCAAACCCCTCAGGACTGTGGCCAATTGCAGATGGGATTTTTGGGGTGCTAAAGCCATCTTGGGCAGCGGCGTGGACAGAACCACCGTCTGCAGCTTCCTCCTCAGGTGCCACTCTTTGTGTTCCCAAAGATAATAGCAAAAGGTGCAGTGGGTTCTGAGGGAGGCTGTGCCCTGGCATGCAGATCACAGGAGCTTCTCATGTAATCCTGCTTTCCTTCTAATCCACGGAGCTTGGACTTTTTTGCCCCCTCTATTGTAAAATGTTTGTGCAAAGAAAAAGTGCTCGTGGGACCACACCACTGCCAGGGGCTTGTTGTGTTGGGCTTAAAAAAAGAAAAAAAAAAAAAAAAAAAAAAAAGAAAATCAAACAGTACAGGCAGAGAGGAATAGCATTTCCAGGAGAGCTACAGGATTGAAATCCCCATTTCCTGCCTCTCACTCTCGGACCACATTCCTCTGGCTGCCTTCTAGGGGAGAAAGGAGCCCCTTTGCATGGGACCGCAGCGAGGGAAGCTGCGAAGACGGCAGAGCCGAGCGGGGCCAGAGGAAGAGCAGGGAGGCTGTGGGATTTGGCAGTGCTCCATCCGGATGGTGAAGGCTGCTCCTCAAATTCGGGGCTTGTGGATCCACCTCTCCCAGAACAATGGAGAAGTTCTTTTTTTGGTCCCTCCTGCCAAGTCTCTCCACCGCAGCTGGAGGTCATTCCTCTGTGATACAAGCACTGGTGCAAAGGAACACAGCCTGGCTTTGGTGGGCTCAGGCAGAGCTGGATCAAGGCTCACCCCCCACCTTTATCTCCTGGTTTCTCTAAAATGGCTTTATTTTGTCCAAATGGAGGAGCAGCAGTTCCCAGCACTGCACTGAGCTGCTCCAAAAACTGCCTGAGCCATCAAGACTGTATGGCCAGACCCCAGCGCCCGGCTCAGTGCCTCTTGTATCAAAATATTGGGAATTTTGTAGGAAAACTACTAAAGAAACCAAATATGCTGAAAAGCAAAGCTCTGGCACAGGCTGGATGGGGTCAATGCGGGGCTTTTCCTTTCTGCTGCCTTGCTCTGAGGTGTCTCCTGCACTCATAATCAGCTCAAGCCACCAGAGACGATGTGTGCTCTCAAGAAAAGAGAAATCCCAGTTAAGGCTTTAGCTTCTCTCCAGTTTAAGGGGGTTGGTTTAGCATGAGGAATGGGAGATGATGGCCAGCTCAGCAGGGCTGTCTTCACATGCCCCCAGTGCCCTCCCAGCCCTCCTCCTCTGCACTAAGTGTTCTGTAGGGAGGGTTGGGTCCCTTTTCATCTATTCTCCTTCCCCTCCACAATTTCTGCCCAGTTACTCCCGCACAGAGGAATCCCCCAAACTTCTGCCAGCAAGGATGAACCAGGGCTGTTCCCACTGACAGCTGGAAGCAGGAGGAAGCCGATGGAGGGAGACCTCCTTGTCCCAGGAGAAACAACTATCCATTGGCAGCCTCACAATCCGAGGAGACGATGCCGCCCTTCCACCGGACAGCTGCTGGCTGATTCCCAGTGGGCAGGCTGGGAAATCCAGGCTGGGAAATCCTGGCTCTTTAAGAAGCACGGCTGAAAGGAGCCCCTGCTCATGCAGGGGTGTCTGAGCACCACTGGGGAGCAGATGGGAACTGTGGGATTTGTCTCCACTTATCCCTCAAGTCAGCGTAGCTGTGGCACCAGGGCCTCTGTGACCAGGCCAGGGCTGGTGCGTGGGAGGTCGGACACGGCCCACAAGGCCCAGCTGCTTGCCTGGCTCCCACAGAGGGGGCTTCTGATGTGGTTTTGTTCTGGAGTGGATGGAAATTGCCTTTCATGACAGTCATTTGTCACAGAGCCGTCAGGCCAGCAACCGTGTTCTGCTTTCTGCTTGGCAGGCTGGAGGGGTGAGCGTGTAATGGAAGGAATGATGTGCTTGTAAAGGTTTTCCCAACTTCCAGCTGCTCTGGTAGATGTGGGCTGCTGTCTCCTCACTTGCTTTGGGAGCAGCACTCAGTCTTGCTCCGAGGGCTGGAGCACAGACCCTGCCTGTACAACACCCTGAGCTGCCCAAAGGTGTTCCTCACACTTTCCTCCCAGGCAGTATCCCATGGCAGACCTTTGCAGCTGGATGTATTGCATGGGAATGAAGAAAAAAATTCCTTCATCTAGAGAGAAACACAACAGGTTGCTTGTGCTGCCTAAATCCAGGCTCCTTTGTCAGCTGCCTCTGTTGGGAAAACTGGGCTGGAAATTGGGAGGCAGCTCCTTCCACGGGCTTTCAGCACTCTCCATCTGCTCTGTAGAGCAGCCACTTCACTCCCTCTTTGAGTGCAGCCACCAATGTAAGGTACAAATGAGATCTATTAACTGTCTAATTTAAGCTCCCAGAGGAGCTGAAAGGAGAAGAACTTAATTAACCAGCCTGGAGCCTGGGCAGAAACACCACATTTCCTTCCTGCGTGCCTAATAACCAGCAGGGTTGGTGCCTTCTGCTTCCAAACACTGGGTGCAGAATGTTTTCAGTTAGTCCTTCCAGGGGAAAAATTAAAAGGATTTCTAGCTAAAAATATCCCACCATCCCTACCTTAGAAACTCTTGTTTGCTGTAATTTAATAACCACTGAAGTAAGGCCAGCTTCCCAAGGAGGCCAGGTTGGCTGCTGCCTTCTCCTGGTGGCGGGAAGCACTTCCCAGCTACACTTCATTGTGCTGAAGATTTCGTGTGCCAGCTGTAAGGTGAGGATTATCCTGGTTTTGGTCAGGGAATAAGCTCCTTGAGGTCAGACTGTCTGTGCAGCACCTGCGGCATGTGAGACCCGGGCCTTTTGCAGGGCCGCGGGGGGAGGCGGCTTCCTCGCCTCTGCCTCACATCCCCACTCCCACGTGTGTTACTCCCACCAGGTCCCTGGAAGTCCGTTACTTCACGTACGGGATCCTCTTTGGCTGTGGCAGCTCCTTCGCCTTCCAGCCCTCGCTGGTCATCCTCGGTCACTACTTCAAGCGCCGCCTGGGCCTGGCCAACGGCATCGTGGCCGGGGGCAGCTGCCTCATCTCCGTGCCACTGCCCTTCTTCCTGAAGATGGTCGGGGGTGCCATCGGGCTGGCACACACTTTCCAAGTACTCAGTGCCTTAATGCTCATCCAGATCTTCTTGTCCATGACCTACCGGCCCATCCTGACGCCTTCTTGTGACTCTCAGCACGACGGGCACGACAAGCTGGGCAGCCGGAGCATGAGGCAGCAATGCTGGGCCCAGACCCGCAAGTATTTCAACCTGAGGGTTTTCCGGAGGAAGACCTATCGGATTTGGGCCTTTGGGATCGCTACTGCTGTCCTGGGATACCTCGTACCTTACATGAACCTGGTAAGAGCCGTGGCTGGGGTGGGAAGGGGAGGGAGTCCCTTTGCCCAGAGTGAGGAAGGAGGAGGAGGTGGGAAGGTAGGGATGGGCAGTAGGGGCAGAGGCACCAAAAACCTCAAAGCCAAGAAACTGCCGCACTTCCCGTAAACAGGAATAATGATGGATATGGTTTTTTGTGACCTCTCTGTGCCCTCTGTGCCAGGGTGGGCCAGGGTCACTTCCCAGCACTCCTAAGGACCAGCACCAGTAGCAGGAGAGGAAGGGCCTGTTGGGTTTGGGGTGGGTGGAGGGTGCAGGTCAGTGTGGTGTGGACACGAGGGTCACACAACCACCCCAAATCCATGAGCCCTCTGCAGGAAATCTCATCCCTTTTGGGGAGATGAGAGGGATCAATGTACTGCAGCTCCACACCACGTCCTTGTGTCCTTGCCTCCATCCTAGGTCAAATACGTGGAAAAGCGGTTTCAAGAAACCAAAAAGGACTGGATCCTCCTGGTTTGCCTCGGGGCCATGTCGGGGCTGGGGCGCTTGGTTTCGGGCCGCATTGGTGACTGCATTCCCGGGCTGAAGAAGATTTACCTGCAGGTACGGCAGGTCCAACCCTGCATGGAGGTGCTGGCCAGCCACAGCGGGGCAGGGATGGGATCTCTACGTTGGTGTCCATGCTCTGCTTAATAACTGTCAATCACAAAGCCTTTACCAACCACTGTCTGCTGTGAGGGAAGAAAATTTACTACAGAAATGTGTAAGAGGAGTTACATGCTTGACCTGAGGGATCAGTGTCTGCTCAGCAATCAAACTCCATGGCAGCACCACTCTTCCCAAACTACCAACACCCTTTCAGCTCCTTGTGGTTTTTGAAGAACAAACTGCTGAAATCTAGCAGCTAATCCAGCAGTTAATCCTTCTTAACCCTTCTTAAAAGGTTATTCTTAAGGGCCTCTCTGAGACAGGAGCAGCGGCTGGATGGCTTTGCTGGATCCAGGGGAGAGAGCAGTGACATTGACCTGTTCAGTGTCATCTCCATGACTCTTCCTGCTGCCCATCCCCACTCTCATGCCCCCTTCTGTTTCCCCAGGTTGCGTCCTTCATGCTGTTGGGCCTCCTGTGCATGATGATCCCCCAGTGCCGAGGCTTTGAGGGCGTCATTGTCATCTGCCTCTTCCTTGGCCTCTGCGACGGCTTCTTCACCACCATCATGGCCCCCATCGCCTTCGAGCTGGTGGGGCCCATGCAGGCGTCCCAGGCCATAGGGTACCTCATGGGGCTGATGGCCGTGCCCATGACCGCGGGCACGCCCATAGCAGGTTGGTAACACCATGGGGCTGGACCAGGACCCAGCAGTTGGGAGGGACGTGGTGGTGGCAGCTTTCACCCATGATGGTGTTTTGGTGTGAGACCACAAGGGCTGGTTTGAGTGTTCTGGTTTATCAGGTCATGTGGAGGTTGAAGAATGGGGGTGGCATCACTCTGTGCTACGTCCTGTGGCATCTCAGGGCTTTTTTCAAGGCTGATGAAAGGTCACTGGGGGAACAGAGAGCCGAGGTCACATTAAGTGATTTCTGTTTGCAGCTGAGCGAAAAATTGGCAGATACTAATTTTCTAGAAGTCCTTTTAGATGGAACTGAAGTTGGAGGTGGAGACACCTGGGTCTGTGTTCCAGCACAGCAATAACCCCAACGTCCTTAACAGCGAGGGCTTGGCCAGAGCTGCCCCTGAGCAGCAGGACCTCTGCATCAGCAGTGCTAAGCCAAAGCTGGATAAGCACCTCGATCTCTCTGCTTCCGGCAGCAAAGTTCGCTTTAACGCCCTCGGGAAGGAGCGTGGGGGTCACAGACCTCTCTCTGGGAGGGTGCTGCTCCAGGACCCCTGAGTGGGGCTCGCTGGGTGAAGGGGCCCTTTGCATCAGCCTAATCCCCAGGGAAGCATCCACGCAGGAGACACTCAGAGGGATTTTCCAGCGCTGATCAGTGGCCGTGCGTTATTCTCCAAGGATGCCTGGCTGTGTTGGAACTTGCCAGACAAATGTAGAACCTTGTTGAGTTTTAAAGGCTTGGCTATTGTTTGTAACTGGCAGCGTGTATTTCACAGCTGGAGATAAAATATCCGTAAGGGCAGGGCTTCCAAATGGAGACAATCAGCAGAGGAACAGCCCCTGCCCGCTTTCCCCATTGCCTCCTGGCTGGGAAGCCTCTGGGAAGAAGTGTTGGGTCTAACACGTCTCAGCTTGCATTTGGGATTGTCTGGGATATGGACGATTGTGTCCTGTTCTGGTGCAACAGGAAGGACGGCTGAGGCTTTCCTTCTCCACTCCCTTGGTACACAGCGTTGGCTGCACACATCCTTTAATCCAGGGTGTAAAAACTCCAAGAAATGCAAATGGAAAAAAGAGATTATTTTAAAAACCCAAACCTCCCCAAATCTGCAAGCTGCACTCAAAGGAGGGAACAAGCAGGCCGTTAGACTAACGAGCCCATTAGACTGATGGGGCTCTAACTTCATCTCTCTTCTCTTCCAGGATACCTCAATGATTATTTTGGGAATTACGACGCGGCCTTTTACTTTGCCGGGGTGCCGCCCATCATCGGCGGCCTGGTGCTCTCCGTGGTGCCGCTGGTCCACCAGAGGATGCTGAGGAAGCAGCGCCTGGATTCTGGCAAAGACAAGATGCTGGTGTCGGAGGCGGTGGTGAACGGGGAGCTGCTGCCGGGCTGCCCAGCCTCCGAAGCACACATGTGACGGCGCTCCCGGCTCTCCCTGCCCGGGACACCAGCAGCCTCTCCACAGCCCCAGCACAGGCCCTTTCCCAGACGGACCGTCATTCCCAGTGATCGCAGATGCACTACGTTTGTAAAGGAGAAAACACAGCAATTTCTTCTAGTTAAAGTCTTTTAACTAGCAGAAATGGTCTTTTTTGGGGGGGGACAGTTTGATTTCAAAGCCACCTTTTTTTTTTTTTTTTTTCCTCCCCCTCTAACCATTTTTGTAAGGAGAACTCTCACCAGGATTCAAACCTGATCGAGCTCCCGCTCCTCTCCTGGTTTTCTATACGTCACGACAGAGGTTTACAGCTAATAAATGCCTTTTCCAAGCAGGCCACGGATGGAACTTGTTGAACCTTGCAGCTGTCCATCCTCCTCCAGTGTCACTCGGGTGTCACATCCAAGTGAGACAGCCCCCTCCCCGTCCAGCACCTGGGGCTGTTTCGGAGCCAGAGATCCGAAGGAGGAAATGCTGCTTTGGTCTGATGCACAAACCAAATAAATGTCAGCGAGTCCCGCTTTCATCTTCTTCTTTCCTCCTTTCCCGCTGCTCTCCCACACCCCCAGGGAGCTGCAGCTGGGATGACAGGGAGCTCGGCTGGCTCCAGCCGTCGGAGTCACATGGGAGCACACCCTTCCTGCAAAATATGCCTTAAAAATGCGTGGATGAGACCAGCAGGTCCCTTGGCCGCTTTCCATCTCCGTTTTCCCACCCAGCAATTAATGATTGGGCTTTTGAGCTGCGAAAGAGAGGGGCAGCTCCTTGCACAGCCCACAGTGCCCTGTGCCTCTGTGGGGCCAAATCCGTGGGATCGCCACCAAAATGGGCCCTTTGGTGGCTTTGAGGCACACAGGGTTGGGACAGAGCTCCTGTGTCATGGATCAGCTCCACGCCAGGAGGTGGCTTCCCTGCTGGGCTCAGGGGCACCCACGGGTGTGGGGATGCTGCTGGCTCAGGGCACAGGGTGCCTCTGCTGTTTTTTGGGGCCAGTTGTGTATTATGCAGCAATAAGCATGAGTCAGTATTGGTGGGGAATCCCAGTTTTCCAAAGGGTTTGCCAGCCCCAGTAGCATTTAACTTGTAGCCCGTGTGTTGTCACTGAGCTGGCGCAGGGTCAGCGCTGATCCAGGGGGAGAGGGAGAGAGTGCAAGGAAATCACACAGCCAGTGGGTACCCACCACACTGAGTGGCAGCAGAGCTCAGCCTCAGCTCGGGCAGGAATCCATCACTGCCCACAGAAAACTGTAGAAATTCAAATTGCCCGGAGAAGCTGTGGCTGTCCCCTCCCTGGAAGTGCTCCAGGCCAGGATGGATGGAGCTTGGAGCAGCCTGGGATAGTGGAAGGTGTCCCTGCCCGTGGCAAGGGGCTGGAATGAGATGAGCTTTAAGGTCCATTCCAACCCAAACCATTCCATGATTCTATGATCATCTCCAGGGATGGCTAATGAGCGTGGCTAATGAGTGAGAAGGGAAGTTCTCCTGCCCTGGTGGGTCCCTGTGTGAGCAAGGAGCCACCTGGGACTGGGGTACATTTTCCTGGGAGAGCGCAAGAAACAAAACTCACATTCATCCTGACTGCAAACCCATCCGTCATCAGATTTTCATTTCGTTCACCTGACACTAAAAAAACTGAGATGTCTGAAGAGGGACATGTGTCGTGGGAATCATCCCTTGGTCTCCGGGCGAGTGTGGGGGTTTGTAACACCAGGACATGTCTTTGCTGTGGAAATCTGGGCTCGATGGAGGCCCCTCCCACAGGCAGCAGTGGGACTTTTGTACATAATAGGCTCAGGACCCTGCATGTCCCTCTGGCCCTGTTTTTTACCCCTGTTGGCTGAAGCATTGTAAGGTCTTGTGGTCTTGTGGCCCTTCTGTCCCCGTACGACCTGGAAAATTACCTGGTGTGTTGTGACGTGTCTGTTTATGATATAAAATGAGATGTCTGCTTGTCTCTTTCTTGGATACACTCTTCCATGACTGTTCTTACCCTTCATGGCCTGTGTTGCATGGTCTGCCGTGGCTCTGCTGAGCCATCACTGAGTTTTGGGAGCCACGGGAGGCAGATGAAGCTGCAGGAGGAGGCAGGGCTGGAACCACCTAACCCCGGCTCCAGCTGGGATCTGCCAGACTTAGCCTAGGGCAGGGCGTTAATGTGGTGTTTTTTGGGTGAGAGCCTTGGCAGTGGGGCAGCTTCAAAGCCCTCTCACAGCTGAAGGAAATTAAAAACTCCTCACTGTAACTCCTTCTGGGAGTTTTGGGGCATTAATTCACGTTGGAGTTTGATGAAGTTCATGAAATCATATTTTGGACCTTTATGGCCCCCAAAGGAGCGATTGTGAGAGATTTGAATTCCAGAAGGAGCTTCTTCAGAGCAAGCAGAGCACGAGCAGAGCTGTCTCCAAACCCCATCTGGACTGAGGGAGTGGCTGCACAGCAGAGCCCACGATGGCTGCACCCAGACTTTGTGTGGCAAAGCCTCCCTGGCTCCTAAGGTGATTCACGGTTCAAATCCCAAATTTCTACAGAATTCCACTTGCCTTAACTGCTCTGTATGCCTGCAAAGGCCTGGGAGGAGCCTGCATTCAGTGCAAGGGGTGCTTAGCACTGCAGTGGCATCAGAGCAGCTGTGTCAGCCCACGAGGGGTGCTGGTACCCACATCTGTCCCCCCTAAATTTCGATCTTTCCCCATGGCTTTTATTATTGACCCTCTAGGAGACTTGAAGTGATGAGATGCTCTCTTGGCCACCCCAGCTTGGTCAGAGGAAGCCACCCCTCATCCTATCCCAGACCCATGTCTGGTACCAGCCTCCAAAACCACACTCAGTCTCTTTGTCTGGTCAAAATCCTACCCTTGGTGGACACAAGGACAAATTCTGCAGAGGGTAAGGCAGGTCTGGACAACAGCCATGAAAGGTCTCCTCATCAGCAAATACAGATGGGAATGGGGAGGGCAAAGGTTGGAGCAGTGTCAACATGTGGGGAGTATTTGGGGCTTGTTTGTCAGATTGCTGCTGCTGCTGCTGCTGCAGCTGTGGGTCCAGTTTGGTTTAGAGTTTGCAAGAATTTCTTAATGTGAGGGCAGTTTGCAAGAATTTCTGCATGTGAGGGGAGTTTGCAAGAATTTCTGCATCCTGGCTGTGTGATTGGAGCACCTATGAACAGGGAGGGGTTGTGCTGCTCTCCAAACGTCTGTTCAGCCTCTGCTGGGCTGGTGGTGTGATGTGGGTCCCTAACTGCTGCAAAAAGCTTCATCCCAAAGCTCCTCCTGTTCCATCAGGGTCATCTTGTCCTAGCCCAGCACATCCACGTCCCCTTTGGGGCTGCCTTTTGCTCAGTTTTCTGATTTAAATCCCAACCTTCTCCCTCCCCTGCGAGTGCCAGGCTGTGATTCCTGCCCGTCTCCCTTGCTCTGGGGAGGGCAGGGGGAGCCCAGCACTCCAGACTCGGCCAGCTTTGGGAGCCAGCAAGGGGAGGGGAGTGGGCTGAGCCCCTTGGGTGGGGAAGGGGTGGCAGGGAGCGGGGAGGGCCCCACTTCACCCCGTGGCCGGGGTGTTTGCAGAGCTGCAGAGCCTTATGTAAGTGTGCAGCAAGCACAGGACGTGTCCCAGCAGCGCCTGCTCGGGGCTGGGCTGGGGCTGCCTCTTAAATCTTTACCTTAAGGGTGTTCAAAACCAACTTGTTGTCTTTTCTTTTTTTTTTTTTTTAGTTTTTATTATTATTCTACTGCAGAGTGAGGCATCGGGTTTAACTCATCCCGCTCTGGCTGAGGGATGGAGGGGGACAGCTGAGCTGGAAGGGCTCCCAGGATGGTTCTGTTTGTGATGTGAAGGGTAGCAGGGCTTTGGGAGCTGCCTGGCAAGTGCCATGATTCATGGCTTAGAGCTTTTTTCAGTTTTGAAACAATATGCAAGAGCTGCTTCACTGCAGCTTGCCCTGCCCTGAGGTCCTGCAGCCAGGCAAACACAAGTTTTGAAGTCACAGAGCTTAAATTTATCAAATTCTGGCCTCTCTCTGGCTGGGGTTGAGGTTTCCCAACATTTCTCTGCTGTGGGAGCTGTGGGAAGGCCACATCCTAATTGCCAGCCAAGCAGAGGGCTTTTGCAGGTCTGCTGTGGTACCGTGGGGTTTGGGGACCCCCAATTTCAGGATGTTTTGGCTCTGCCTCCCACCATGGTGGTGCTTTGGGGCTGCCACTCAAGGAGCTTCATCACCCCCTGGGCTGAGCTGCCTGGAGGAGCCAGCAGGGCAGCGGCCAGCAGCTGGGCAAGGACATTGCTGCCCTTCCCTGGCAGTGCCATGGGAATGTTCTGAGTGGCAGCAGAGGCTCTCTTTGGTACGGGGTGCCAGGAGCAATTTGCTCTGGGCAGCCTGATCTGGTGCTGAGGATCTCACCTGCTCTGGATTTGAACCCTGGCTGACACTTGCATCTATAAGTGGCCATATAATCCTCACCTGGATAAAGGCGAGCTTGGATCAAATCCTCTGAATGCAGGGGGACAGATCCAGCTGAGACTTTTGCTGTCTCTCCATTCTTCACCGCAAACCATTCCTGGCTTTTGTGTGCTCCTGCACCCCACAGTTTTGTTTGGGGTCACCTTGATTATTTTAGCTTCAATTATTTCCACGCTGGCAGAGTCTGCTTCTCATTTTCCAGCTGGAAGCAGAAAATTGGAATTACTTTGAAAGCCAAGGCAAGCAGAGCAGCCCCCTCCCTCCACCCTTGTGCCACCAAATGTGGACTTGAGCTCTTCTGGGTGTTTACAAGCCACCCTTGTAACCTTTGGGGACAACGATGTGGTTGACAAGTGCTCCTTAAATCCTCCTCCAAGGTGCTCTGAGTAACGCCAGGCATGGAAGTGGCACAGAGAGGGGCTCCGTGGGCAAGTAACAAACCAAAATAAAGCTGTTCCCTTGCTTTTTGAGAGCCCTTGGCAGGAAAGCAAACACAGAGGTGGATGGAGCTCTGAGAGGTCTTTGGGGTGACCCTGTGCCGTTGCTCCAGGTCCTTTATCTGCCTGGCACGGCCACTCGTGGACTTAGGCCCTGGTGGCAGCGAGGTTATCACCGGGCTTTGGTGGGACCACGGGCACAGCCCCTGCCGGGGGGGCTTTGTAGTTTTATTTCTGCAAATATTTTGCCGTGCCCTCAGTGCTGGCCTCAAGGCCAGACCCTGTGAGTGTCCCTGTGTCCCCTCTTCCCGTGAACCTCGTGGTGAGACCCTACAGGCGCAGGGCTGGGATCCACCTTCCCAGCCAAGAGGAAAGACACAAAATCCCTCCTGTTTCCTGCAAAGCATGGCTCTGGAGGAGGCTTGTACCTCCAGAGTTTCTCCTCTTTTTGTACCCTAGGCTCACCCTGCACCCACCTCGCCCAGCCCGGCAAGATCAGCCCCTCCTGTAGCTTTGGAGACACGACCCGGGGGCCGTTTCACCGGGGAATTCAGCTCTCTTTTTGTGCTTTCTGTCGGTTTTTAATCGTGGTGTGTAAGAGGAGCTGTTTACTGGAGCAGGTTTCTGCGCCGAGGCGATGCTCCCCTGCTGGTGGGCGATGGCCAGATCGCCTGAGCCCGGCTGGGTTTGGCTGCCGAGCGCCTTCAGCCCGATCCTTTCGGGAAAGAGCACCACTTCCCCGGGCCTGAATTTTCCCAGCATATCCTGTTTCAGCCTTTTAAACCCGTTAGAGCCAGAGGCAGGATTTTTCTAGGGAGGCTGAGGGCAATTAGGAAATTACCCGGCTCCCCCCACCCCGCTCCTGCCCTGAAATCCAGCAGGATGAAGCCAAATATTTGCTTTTGGATGGGTGGATTTTGGAGCTGGCTCCACATGAGAGCACCGGGGCGGAGGCTTGAGTTTTGGCCGTTTTGGGTAATTGTTTTTGAAGCAGGACCTCCAAGCTTGCTGCCATCACCCTGCTCAGCAGATTCCAAAGCCATGCCCTGTCACAGCTGGCATTTGCTCCGTTGTTGATGGAAAACAGTCTGCCCATTTGTTTTTGGGGTAGATTGCACCCTCTCCATGTCTGTACGCACTAGAAAGACTCAATAAAAGGCTGCAGCACTGTTGGTAGCTTTGCAATCCCATTTTTTTCTGCTGTGCTCCAGGCTCTGGAGCAGCAGGAGCCGTGTGTGGCTCTGAATTTGGTCCTGGGCAGAGCAGCAGAGCCAGTGGTCCAGAAGCAGCTGCTCAATTCAATGCTGAAATCAGATCCTGAAGCTTAAAATTACTCCTTTTTTTTTTTTTTTTTACGTCTGCTCCTCGTAAGTGATTTATAACCCCTCAAAATTTTGTATCTGGAAGTAAAGTGAATGTGTCTCTTAAAAGTACGCCTATCCTTTCAAAATGTGGTTTTCTGATTGTTGGAATAAAAAAAAAAAATTAAAAAAAAAAAAAAAGAAAAAAACCTGCCCCATATTAGCACATGTTTGTAATTAATGTTTTATGAATGTTGTTTAAAAGATTTGTGTAGAATAAACCAGTTTAAAAAGACAAGGGATTTGTTCCTGTGTTTTGCCAGGTCTCTCCTCATGGCTGGTCGTGGTTCTCAGCAGCCTTCCCAGATGCTGCCAACTCTCCAGAGGGGCTGGAGAGGCAAGGGTTTATCCTGGGGATTGTTTTTATTAAGTGTTTGGTGCACCTTGAGGAAAGGCCGAGCCGAGGTTCTGGAACCTAAGGGGGGAGATGTTCCCATGAGCTGGTGAAGGTGACTGCTGGAAGTGGATGGTCCTTGTCCCACTGGGGCATTCAGAAGTAAAAATGATTTAAAAATCCACCCCTGAGAGCATCTGGGTGCCCAGAGGGTGCTCAGGATGAGCCCGGAGCCTCCTGGATGTTCTCCAAACCCCTGGGGCAGCTTTGGGTCTGGATTTTACCACCCAGCATCTCCAGGGGCTGCAGCACCTTCATCCGTAGGGGCTCTCACACAGCCACAGCACCAGGGCTGTTTTTAAGCCTCATTAATATTATTCCTTCCATTTGGCAGTGGTTGAGGGGCACGATGAGGCCTTCCAGGTACCTCCTGGTCACAAGAGAATTAATCATTTTTGTCAATAACAGAAGTTATGGCAAGGTTGGGAAAGATCAGGGATGATAATTCATAAGTGAGGTTACAGAGGCTGTAAGACACTGAAAACACAGCTTTCATCCAGGATTTTCTATTAATGATTTGTTTATATGAGGTGCTTTGATTGCCATTAGATGAAAGCTGACACGTGCATTAATTTTATATCACTCAGGCTTTTTTTTTTTTTTTTAATGTGCACCTCAACCCTTTTTCAAGTTGGGGGTATTTACTGCAAATAATAAAAAAAAAAAAATCAGGAGATAAGAGATGATAAACAGAGATTCAAAGGGAGGGAGAGTCCAGCAGTGAGCTCCTCCAGAGGACTCTGTGCTGTGCATGCAGGGACAGAGAGAGGAGAGGGAATGCTGCATCCCATTCCTGAGGGAGGGCAGCACAGCCCTTCACTTACAGGCACCAGAAAAAGTGGCAATTTTAGCTTGATATCAAAGCGACCTTCTTGGGATGGCTGGAAAGCTGGGGGGAATTGGGAGGGTGCTGGGGTAAAAGTGGGCTGTGCATCCATGGGGACACCCAGAGAGGTGGTGGAGGGGACACCCAGAGAGGTGGTGGAAGGGACACCCTGCCCTCCTGCTCCAGCACCCCCAGGAGCAGCAGCTCCTCACAGCCCATCCCAACAAATTCCATATAAATAAATATATATACATGCACATGTATATATACATATATATGTGTGTGTGTATGTATATATATAAATATACATAAATATGTATATGTGTGTATATATATAAATATATATATATGTGCATCTCCAAAGGTGTGTTTGTGCATGGGCCCACTGGAAATCCCCTCTCAGCTTGGCTGAGCACAGGGCAGGGAGCACCAGTCACCTCCTCCTGCTCTGCCAGGCTGCTGGATATGGCCCTAATTTACAGAAAAAAATGGGGGGAAGCATTTTGCATTGGACAAAACCCTGAGTTTTT
>VZSE01014932.1:26793-48313 GCA_013398275.1 Promerops cafer
AAACCAAACCAAACCACAACAAAATACAAGGATGTTTTCATGACTATAACCCAGTGGTTCAGTATTTAGGTATCTATTTGCACATTAACATTGAAATATCATGGAGCAAACCAAGTTAATTAGATATAATAGCTGATAATTGTGCTACAAAACACATGGGTATTTTATATATTAAATATATATAATGACAAGTATGTTTTCTATATCAAATATGAGCCACATGTCAATGTTTGCATTAATTTAATACTTTTAAATTACATATTATTTAGACCAATATCTGCAAACAGTATTTATCTATTGATATTTTTAAGTTTACACATAGATTCAGACACAAATATTTCTCTCTCACTGCTGTGCCTGGCCACTGCTCCTCTCCCTGCGGGCTCTGGGCTGGGTTTGCTTTCTTTCATTGTCTTCTTCTCCATCTCTTTTCTTTTTGCAGGACTTAAATATTACAATCCTTCAGNNNTTTGGAGAGTTAAAAAATAAAAAACCTTCAGGAAAAAAAAAAAAAAAAAAAAAGGCAAAACCCGCCTTTGCAAGCGCCTTTGAAGGACTTGAAGGACGCACCGAGGAGTGGCAGGAGATTTTTTTTAATCATCCCGGCGTAGAAATGCAAATCTTCCCTAGAGCCGTTGCTTCGCTGTCGTTATTCAAAGCATCAATTTGGGGAAGGTCCCTTCCCGAGGCTGCTCCAGCCGCAGCCGGGCGGGCCAGGGTGGGTGGGCTGGGCTGCCGGGGTCCCTGAGCCCCGGCTCGGGGGGACCGAGCCCCGAAAGCATCGCCCAAGGGCACGGAGGGCGCGGGGAGCGCTGCTCGGGGCTTCTGAAACGCCGGGGAGAAACCGCTCCGCCCTGGCAGCGNGAGCATCGCTCCGGCCGGCCCGGCCCCGGTGTACGCGGCCGGCCCCGCACCGGCCCCGCGGCGCCTCCTGCTCGGCCCCCGCGGGACCCAGACCGCGCCCCGAGCCTCTCCGGGACCCAGACCGCGCCCCGAGCCTCTCCCGGACCCAGACCGCGCCCCGAGCCTCTCCCGGACCTGCTCGGCATCCTCACGACCACCAGCATCTCCTTGGATGGCTCTCCCCCGGTCTCTTCTTCCTCCTGTGTTGATGTTTAATCCCACTCAGACAAGCACAGTTCACAAGCCCATTTTCTGACCCTTTCGTTTTCCTTGGGTTTAATTGCCCTCCTATTTCCCTTCCCATCCTCTCTCATCCCTTTCCATCTTTTCCACCCTCACCTTTCGCTCCTGGCCATGTCACACTTTTAGGGAAGATGGGCAACCANGCCCCGGCGTGGGGGCAGCCCGAGATCGCCGCGGGGCGGGAGCAGAGATCCCTCGGGATGCTGGAGCCTGGGCTGCCTCTGGGGAGCGAGCGCTGTCCCGGCCGGGGCTCGGGGCTGCGCTGGCTGTAGCCGTGGTCTCTGTTTCGGCCCGGCAGCCGCACGGAACCAGCCTCGCCCAGCCACCTGCGGCCCNAGCCTCTCCGGGACCCAGACCGCGCCCCGAGCCTCTCCCGGACCCAGACCGCGCCCCGAGCCTCTCCCGGACCTGCTCTGCATCCTCACGACCACCAGCATCTCCTTGGATGGCTCTCCCCCGGTCTCTTCTTCCTCCTGTGTTGATGTTTAATCCCACTCAGACAAGCACAGTTCACAAGCCCATTTTCTGACCCTTTCGTTTTCCTTGGGTTTAATTGCCCTCCTATTTCCCTTCCCATCCTCTCTCATCCCTTTCCATCTTTTCCACCCTCACCTTTCGCTCCTGGCCATGTCACACTTTTAGGGAAGATGGGCAACCAACACTGCTGGACTTCAGCTGGCAGCAGGCAGCTCTCAGGGCATTTCCCACTCTCTTCCATCCCATAAATATTTCAATTTATTTAGATGCGTCTTTACAAATTAACACACAACCATCCCAAAGGTGCCAGCAGCAAAGGCTGAGTAATTTCCAAGTTTTTTTAGGATTTATTTAGTTTAGTTTAGCAGTACCCAGAGAGATTAGCCTATTTCTTCCACTGCATCTTTTCCAGCCCTTCACCTACATGGTGAGTTGTGAATGGTGCTCAGGGCAGGCTCACACTGGTCCCACCTCCATTCCATAAATCCCTGCTCTGGAGAGGAAGCTTATGGGCTCCTGAAATGAAATTATTTCGAGTTTTTACCCCTACAAACCCTCTGGGTACCTCCAAACCCACTGGCCAGGGGTTTGGGTCTGGAGAGGTGCCAGAGCTGTTTCACTGCTGTCAAAGGAAAGACTGAAGAAGGTTTTAAAGCCAAGAAACCAAACCAGGCACTTGGTCCTTCATGGCATTTTCTACAGGAAACAACAAGCAAAGCTGATGCTCCAGAGCTAAAATCCACTGGCCTCAAACCTGGAGAAATCACATTCTGCAAATGCATCCTGAGAAGTCAAAGCAGTGTAAACACATCCCTGCTGGACGCCAGGAGCCTGGCTGGCTCCTCTCCTGGCTGTGCCAGGGTCACGGGGAACGTGCTGCAGCCCAGCATCCCCAGCACCAGCTCAAGGGTACCTCCTGGCAAGACTTTTCCTTGAAATCCCAGAACCCTGCTGGTGTGGGGTGCCAGAGCTCAAGGAGCCCTCCACAAACGTGGGATGAAGTAATCATTGTTGAGGGGACCTGACGCCTGGATTTTCACATGCTCGGCTTAGCAGGGGATTTACTCAGGGGAACAGTTGGAGCATGAGACAGCAGCATCTCATTAGTGTCACAGACAATGCCCAGCCAGTCTAAGACTAAAAAGTAGGGTTAATTTTCCCTATATAAATTTTTTTGTAAGAGTTTAGGGAGCCACAACACAGCTGAGTTTAGATTTATTGTGTTAAAAGTCCCAGAACAGGTTCAATCACACTTGAAATAGCTGGCAAGGGCAAGGAGGAGCAGCGAGCCTGTGCAACTCTCCCCCCTTCTCTTTCCAAACACTCCACCCCACTGAGGAGGGGTCAGAAAAGGGGAGAAGCCCCCAAAAGGATGGCTGTTCCTGCCCCTCCATCGCTCTGGGATGCACAAGGTCACCAAACACAACCTTTCTCCTCCCACCCAGCAGCAGGACCAGCAAAGCAGCCAAACACATCCCCTGAGAAGGTCTGGATGTGCCATGGAAATATATCCCGAAGGGAGGAGTAAGACAAAGTAAAAGGTTACAGAGTTTAAGTACCAAGAGGGAGGAACAAGGTTATGAAAAGTTTTACGGGTCAGGACAAAGAGCTCAAATATATTAAAGAAAATAAACAGAGGGATGAAGTCAGCTACACACGAGTGCCAAGGTTGGCTTGGGCTCTTTAAGCAATTAGGGGGTTGATCAAGAGTTTTTGAGGAATGAATCCAGGGTTACCCAAACTGAAGGAGATCCTACAGGGAGATGAGGGGTTAGAGACAGCTACCAGGCAAAGAGCTCCTGATACACCAAGTGTGGGAGTCACTTCCTGAATAAAGTCACTGAAATCAAAGCTAACACCTGTGTTAAACACCCACTTTCAGACCGAACTGAACACTCAAAGAGCAAGAAGCATGTGGGAATGAGAAAAAACCCCTTTGTCCAAGAGCTCTCCCTGTGGACAGTGAAGCTGGAGCAGAATCCCAACTCCATGCATCTCTGGAGCAGCCCACAACTTCTTGCTGGAGAAGAGCATCACTGGCAGTGCTGAGGAGCATCAGCCCGGCTGTGACACTGAGCCCCTGCCCTGGCACCCAAAATGGCATTTTCAGGGACACCTTCCTGTCCCTTCTTCTGCACCGATGCCATTGCACTGCTCTCGGTGAGCAGCTCCCACTTCCTACCCGAGGACTGGGAAGCACAGATAATGAATACAGCTTCCCACACCCTAAAAAGCTTCCTTCCCACTCCAGTAAGTGCTTGCACGTACCTCAGCTGCTAATTTTAGGACGAAGCCTTTGGCCACACGTGAGGTTCTCCCGGAATCCTGGCTGGATTTGCAGGGAGCCTCAGCCCTGACAGCCCTGCACGGGGCCCTGGTTCCGAGGGGCACCTGGAGTCACAGCTTTTCCTTGGAACACAACTTGGAGATGCTGCTTTTGTATCCTACATTATCCACTGCCACATTTACAGAGTCTGGGGCATAGAGGTATTTATTTCTTTGGTTTTATGTCCTAATGCAATAAATTCTTCAGAGGACTTAATTCTGTACCATTCCAGCTCCTTCCTTTCTGCCTCAGGGGGAAAGGTGTATGGAGGAATTAAATTCCTGCCACATCCACCACCGTGTACTCCAGTGCATTCCCATCATGAGGATAAACCCAAGGAGTGATGATCCAGCACAAAATGAACACTTCATGCATTTTATTGAGTCTATTTAAATTTGCATTATAACACCTTACATAGGGAACAAACTCTTCCTAAGTCTTAGCTGGCAAACCTGGTCAAACTGTGTCCAACAACCTTTGAGTACCAGTTTGTATTAAACAAGTCCAGTATAAACAAATGTAAAGCACTGGAGAAAAAAAAAAAAAAAAACAAGGAAAAAATAATATAGGAAAGTGTTACATTCACAGTGGAATTCAGGGCTTCCCAACCAACAGCCTTCCCAGCAGAGTGAAATTCAGAAAGCAGCTCAAATATTGTAGCTAAATGGAATAAAACCAGATATAAATCAAATAAATTCAATGTTATGTTTCCCCGTGAGAAAAAAGAGATGCAGTCTATCGGAGAGGTTGGGAAGCCCTGGTATAACAGATGCAAACCTCTTTTTTTAACACACCACCACTTATTTGTACTTTGGGTACGTTACCATTAATTGTGTCTCTTCAGCCTCCCGCTTCCCCCCGCAGTCGAGGGTAAACAAAAAGCCTACTGTACATAAGGGCTGGAAATATTTCTGAAGTTGTTATAAATTCCCTCCATGTGGCTCCAAGCCAACCTTCATGCAAAGCTCCTCCTCCTGGGAGAAGCAGAGGAGCAGGCAGACATTTCCGACAGCTGGGCTCCTCCTCGGCTCCTCGCCTGCTCACACTCAGACCCTTTCCCACACCAGGACACCGCTCCCGCGGACACAGCGATCCCAAATTAAGGGTGAGCCGAGGCATGGAGGCTCCTACTGCGGTGTGAAGGTTCAGAACCCCCCTCAGCCTTACCTGCACCTCTTCCCACCCTCGCATCATCCATCCCCTCATTGTTATGATGGGACCACTGCGTTGTGCGGGCAACTGTCCGTGCGCGGCGGATCCACCCGGGAAAGGGGATCCGGGCCCCCATTTGCATAACCCAGACAAGTGACAGGAAACTGGGATGACACTCATTATGAGCCATTGTGCCCGCTCTGGTGGGAAACCCCTTCGTCTGCAAGCCGACACAATGGACAATTACGGCTCCTTCAGACCCGGTGGGTGTCGCGTCCTGCAGCTGCTGTGCCTGCACGGCAGCGCTTGCTACAAAAGGCCTTTAAAAGTCCCTAATTTCTATGCACGAAGTACCTACACAATCAAATCGTTTTTAAAACAACTCAACTCTCTCCAAGTTCTCTGCAAAAAACCCGACTTGATCGAAGAAATAAAAAAAAATGCATGTGAAAGGGAAATCCAATTCTACGATGGAGCAAAAACCAGGAATTCAGTTGTTTCACAGATAAGGCACCCCCCAAAAAATAACGTGAGCACCCACAAGTCTGTGTTGGTTCACCATGTGAATTAAAATACGAACTAACAGCAACTTGTAACGAATGGAATCATTAAAGCTGTGCGTTTGTCACAAGGCTTTGGCCCGGTGACCGCTGTCACTGCTGTGGGCAGGGGTCTGTCCCGTCAGAACGGAATGAAGCTCACGCACCAGGCATTCCCAGCAGGAGTTTGGACATTTGGGAAAACAACCCTGAGTCGGGCAATGCCAAGGAGAATCCTTCGAAACCAAAATAAAAGCTGCTGATGCTGCAAGGAATCCCCCTGGTGCTGAAGGCAGATCCCACACGGTGGCACTGTGACCCAGGCCACAGCGCACGGGGCTCTGCCTCTCCAAAGCCATCATTTCTACAAACCAGGCCTAGGAACGTGCCAAAACTCCCCCTTTTAACCCTTCATACCCCTCCAGGCACAAGTGAAGATGCTGAGTCCCTCCAGAAATAAAAAAAAAAAAAATAAGGGAAGAGCTAAATATACATGTTCACTATCAAAATAATTCATGAAATGTAAATTAGTCTAATTATGAAATTGTTTCACATTTGTAAGCAACTGAAATGTTAATATTGGCTTTTCCTAACTCCAATCTAAATTTAGATAAATAGAAATGTAATTACCCTAGTTAACTGAGCTACATAAAGAAGTTTTTGCTGCAGACAATGAGCCCCCAGCCCCTTTAGCACACTCAGTGCTGCGAAAGGCAGAGAAACCACGGAGAACGATCAAACGTCTCCCAAACTGAGATTAAATTATTTGTTCTTGGTACTATTTGGGAAACCTCCAAGATTTTATTAGTTGCTCTTGTTACAGAAAGATAAAATGTTAAGACATGCTATAAGCTATAACAAAACGGTGAGGGCAGTTCTACCAAGGTGGAAATTCCATGGAAAAGTGGGGTGACAGGTACCACAGCCGTGCTTTGCGTGGGTTTGGGATCGTGGGCTCCCTTCCTGGTGGTCACCAGCTCTAGTCTGAGATGAACATCTCTGACTTTGAACATCTAACACGGTACTCATCCAGAGAGGGTTTTTTTCCCTTCTGATTCTACGCTCTCAAAGTCTGGAAACCACAACCGAGAGCGAGTATTTGCTCTGTGAAATTCAGAAGTGTTATTTTGCTGTGAAATTTTGGCACAGAGAACCCAGCACCCAGAATCAATAGCCAACCCCAATTTTACAGTGATGCATGATGCCCAAGGAAAAAAACAAACCTGTGAGCTGACTGATGGTTCTGTTCCCAAAGAACCCTCGTGTTCCCTCTGCCATGATGGCATGTCCCACCAGGAGGAAAGCGAGCTCAACAGCCAGTCAGGGTTTCCCACTGAAACAACAGCACAAAATGTACATGGGGGAAAAAAATAATTCTGGGATGCTGTGGAATCCTGAACTAGCTGATGAGATGTTAAAATGGCTTAGAGCAGCAATTATAGTTTATGCACCCACTGCTATAAAACACCAAAAATGTGTTTTAATTAGGAAAAAAGAGATTAGGCCAGCTTTGGTTTTGTCATCTGAGGAACAAGCAACATTTCCCATCCAGCCAGCAAGAGCAGCTCATATCCCTTCACAACTACTGCCCTGGAGAGGAAATAAATAAAAACCACTTTTCCCATTGTACATGTAAGCCAGGAAAAACCCAAAACCTTAGAGAATAAAACAAGGGGTCACTGAGGGTGAAGGATGTTTCCCCACACACACACTCTGATGAGAGTTGAGGCACATTCTCCAATTCTCAACTGCAACACGTCACATACATAATTTTAAAAGTAAACTCATTTTCATTCTGTCCAACAGGAATATAAAGAGCTTGTTGGGTTTTTACTGCTGTTTTCAAGAATCTCCTACACATTTCAGTGCACTCCTTTTAAAATGCAACGCAATACTAATGATGTGCTTTCCAGTTATTCCCTGTGGCACTTACACCACAGGCTACCAACACCGGACCACTCAACACATCCAGAGGTTACCAATACAGCTGAAGCTCGTGAAGAACTAAAAACCAACCTGTCCATACTTGTTTGCTGAACTCACAACATTGCCTCAAAAACTGAGAGCAGAAGCTGATAGAAAAATTGGGCACAAACCTCAGTGAACAAGCCAGTACACACGGGTTTGTATTATCCCATATTTGCAACCATACCAAGAAATAACCAGCCATTAGAACAGTTTCTAATTTTTATCATCTTTTTTTTTTTGGTGGCATTACTGAGCCAAAACACTGCAACTATAACATTTAATTTCCGTTTTTTTAAATGCAATTAAATGTCTAATCCAACTGTTTTTATGTTACAGTAGCCGTTCACATAAATAGTACAGATATGCACTGCTCTTGACAGGTACACAGTCACAAAAGCAGCTCTCTCGTGTTCAGTTTGCTCTCTGTGTAGTGGGGTCTGTATGAAAAGCATTCTTGATTTCTAAGCATGGCACAATTTTAATTCTTAATGCGTTAGTACAACAGTGCATTGGAAAAGTACTGAGCTTCTACAAAAAAGCTTTACAATTTTAAAACAGATTTGTTTTTTTCTTCCTTTATTTAAACAAGCATAGGCAATTCTTATATTTCCACAACAAGATAAATATCCCAATTACGCTAACAGCTCATCCTACAGCGTGCCATAGTGATGGGGAAAGGGCTAACATTAGTGTTATTTACACAGGCATGTCCAATATTAACCCAGGAGGAAAATTAAAAGTATGTTCAAATGTGCAATTAAATTAATATTATTTTTTTCAGAGAGTTGGATTTCTTGCAAAAATTCCTCTATGACTCATGGACACTGAGCTGGGATAACTTCTCAAAGAACTCCTCAGAAGCACAATCTTGAGGACAAACTGTTTATTGGACTGGGATGGCAAGGGCTGGGCAGGAAAAAGAACTTAATACTCTTCACAAAGAAAAAAATATTTTGAAGTGGGGAGATGTCTTTGGACAAGTGAAATTGAACACCCAAACCGACTAGAACTCGAAAAACCTAATTAAAGAAATTTTCCAATTCCCAAAGCTTGAATCCAGAGAAAATGCTTTCATGAGGGAAGATTCACTCCGAGTCATTACTATACAATTGAGGTACCACTCAAAAAGTGGCCATAAAGGAAGTGACTTCTTTGCCCATCACTATCACACCAGCTGCCTGGCCATCGACTCAGCTCTCCTTTAGACAACGCTCTCTCTGTTCCCAGAAGCTAAGACTGCTCTGCGGCAGATGGGGCAGGTGGAGTTCTCCGACAGCCAGCGGTCGATGCAGTGCACGTGGTACTCGTGCGAGCACGGCAGCTTGCGGAGCTTGTTGCCCTCCGTGTACTCTGTGATGCACACGCTGCAGGTTTTCAGAGCGTCGCTCTCACCAAAATTCCTCATGGCTAGGTTGTCAATTTGTTCTTTGGTGAGTCCTCTTGGTTGGTCATCGTCATCTTCGTTGAGTAGGAAAAACTGTGCAAGGCTAAGGAATGGTAGAGAACCGCTTTCTTCAAAAGTGACCGATCCCCTCGTATTCCGGCCTTCCCGCCTGGCACCAGATGTTGAGCTAGCCTCGTGCCCACCCTCGTACACCTCCCCTGAGCTAACATCTGCATTCTCATTGCCCGAGGTGGCCCCGCCTCCGCTCTGCGGCTCAGAAGCCTCCACGTTCTGATTGGGAGCTGGCCCGCTGGGATCTGCATCGCTGTCACTGTACATGAAGTAGCTGAGCTCCCCGAAGCCTGTCATGATCTGCCTCAGCATGGTCTGGATGGCGACTGACGTGGTCTCGCTCAGGCCCGTGTTTAAGATCCTACGGATGGGAATCCTAATGGTGCTGACGTAAGTTCTCACCCCGGCCCGCTCCGAGCGGGAGAACGTGCGCCGGAAGCCTCCGCGCTCGCTCTCGTAGGTGACCGTGTTGTTGGGGGTCTGGGACCGGGACCGGGTCCTGTTGGCTATGCTGTCCCTCTGCCGGTACTCGCCCGGGCGAACTCTTCTCACCTGGAGGTCAAGCACTATGGTGGGAGGCCTCTGCCCAGGAGCCGTGGACTCACTGGTACCAGTGGTTTCTGAAGAACCTGCTGCTTGAGGAGCAGGCCTCGTTTCAGGGGGAGAAAACAGAACTGCATTTTCACTTGGCACCTCAGTCCCCACTGTGTGCTGCCTTAACGTCACGTGCTGCCTGGTTCTAGAGCTGCCCTCAGCCTCGCTCGCTGAGGAGTGGTCAAGTGTTTGAGATGATGTGTTGTGGTGAGACCTGCGAGGGGCCTCACTCACTGCATTAATAGGTGACCTACTTCTATCAGTCCTAGCCCGCGTCCGCCGCTGTTCTGGACTCCTACTCCTGGCTCTCCTCTGCCCTCTAGGAGGGGAGGCCTCCTCAGCCGTCAGCTCCTCCGCACCGCTCCTTTCTGATCCAGGCTGCCTTACAGACGGTGATTCAGACCTTGGAATTTCAGAGTCACTTTGGCTGTTTTCCAAATCCTCCCCATTGGAAGGCTCTACAGATGGCTCATTCTCAGTTTCTGGATTCGTGTTCCCATTATTCCGGTTGACATTTATTTCCAAACTGAATCTGAAGTCGCCACTATTTGGGTTAGTCCGGCTCACTGCTCTCCAGGACTGGTTTCCTCGCTGCCCGCTTCGTGTTGTATTTCCAGTCTGTCGGACTGAATTAAGCCAGTCTATTATAGAATCTCCATTTGAAACATCTTCTGCGGACTCTGCACCTGTGAAAAAGACAGGGAACTACCAAAATTAGAGTACTGAGCTAATTTTGGAGCCATCTTTTCCAAGAACATAATTGCTTAGCTTAACAAGTGGCAATTTAGAAGTGCTGAATCCTACTAAGTGCTACTCTGGTTTCACAGGCAGTGTGACAATTCTGTAACTACCAGAGCTCTTCTAAGGGAGCAGGAGTGGACATTGCTCTAATATGGACAGATAGGCTACAGCCATCACAGAGCAAACAAGTGATCAAAAGAACACGTATTTTCTCTTTTAAGTAAATGGAAAGTCATATGTCAGGTGTCATAACACATCAATATTCTGTGTTCTCCTTTCCAAACAATTAAGTGATCTATTGACCGTGAAACAGAGAATTAAGTTTGTCCTGAACCTTCACCTGCAGAGCTTTATAGCAAATCTGTCTCACTGAAGAATGAACCCCAGTGGTCAGCTCCGAGCATCCCCCACCGATCTCTACAGAAGGGCGACAACAAAAGCAATGCAGCATCTTTGGAAGGGAAGAATGGTGAATTTAAAAAGAGGGATTGCCAAAAAGCATCCCAGAAGGGAGCAGACAGAAAGGCAATCTTAAAAAAAATTATATAAAAAGATAAATAAACCTAAATGAAACTTGATTTTGATAGAAGTACGAACTGTGTTGTGAATGAAATCTGTCCCAAACTGACCTCTGCAGCAGACATCAGACAAAAGGTTCATTGAGTTTTGAAACAAAGCTCACCTTGCACCTGCCTAGGCTTAACTTGTTCCACTCCTGCACTCAAGTTAAGGTCCGTATGGGGTGCTAAAGTTAAGAGTTTTCACAAATACTGTATATACCTCTATTCTCATCACTGTTTTGCTGTGGCGGACCTTCTTTAACTTGGTGTAGCCTTCTCAGCAACTCTTCTTCAGTAATTTCACCTTAGAAAATAAGCAAAATTTTCCAAAAATATTTCCAAATCATATATGTATGGCAAGCATTATCAAAAGCTTCTAAAGAAGGTACAAGCCACTGCTTGTGTTCTGTCTAATTAAATCCTGCCATAATGGCACTGCCAAGCACGTTTTTAAGGGGAAGTTCAGACACTTTAGCACTGTTGTCCCAAGTAAGTTTTCCTGAAGCTGAAATATCCAACAGTTCCCTCCTATTCAAGAGAGATGTGCTCTCTGGTTCTGTAACCTCTACAACTGTGCAGCAATTTTTGTCATCCTACACCCATTAGGGTGTCCAGAGTGAAATATTTGAGGTTAAAACTTCCACAAGCAGGAAAAGAAGGTTTAAGTTACTCGAGTCATTGTTTGAATTAGGTATCAACCTATAAAGAGGAAATTTAACAAGTTGATTGAGAGCTGACCTCAAAATGCCCATGCAGAATCTCATACCAGACTACTTACCCTGGTTACAAACTCCTAACCTCAGCAGCATAAAACCTGCACACAGATGCTTAAAGGAGATTCTTTGCCCATCTAAGGGTTCATAACTGGAACTGGGTCAAATCTGGGTGTTCCTGCCAAGCTGTGCAAACACCAGACTTTTCTATCTGATGAATCCACACCATCCTATGTCTCCACAAGTCAAGGGACCACTTGAATTTAAATGTGCACATATCAGCAAGAAGCTACTTCCTACCACGGAACACGGCTGCAGCACACAGATGGGTGAAAGGGCTTCAGGAGAACAGAAAATGACACAAATTGCCTACAAGCAACTCTAGCAGGATGGGCACAGGCAAGCATTACCTACCTGGTGTTCCTAGCAAATTGTTATCTCTCATAAGCCTGTAGTCCTCTTCACTCAGGTTGTTCACAAACTGATAGAAAGCTTCTTCTCGATCTAACCGATCCAGCTGGCTCTGACGCTGGGCTTCTGATTGATCAATACTTCCTTTATCACTAGAATCTGAGCTTTCCATCTTGATGAGTAGAAGAGTACCTAAAAAAGGAGAGTACAAACCCTTCATTGAGAGCAGTGAAATACAGCATGGAATTTAGGCATGTTTGCAACAGAGAGTGAAGTACAGGTTAAAGCAGTTTGCTAATGAAGCTTTAGTTAGGATCAGGTTCATCACCACAGGGATCAAAACCAAAGCATGAACCTCCTCAAGAAGTACAAACAAAACTGATGCCCATCATTACCAAATACTCAACAAAGCAGGGAGTCAAACACAGAATATCATCTGCCGTAAGTCTTAGCCCACCTTTGCATCCACATAGTAGGTGACCATGATTATCTGCTTTTTGCATAAAATATTCCTAATACCACACCTGCCTCACAGAAGTGTAGTACAAGGCATAAGCCATCCTTGATCATGCTCTCTGAGCACAGGATTCTATGTTCCTTGCTTTGTCCTGCCTGCTACAGAAACACCCTCTTCACTATACCAGTGAATTTTAACAGAATGAAGTGGTTATGAAGAACTCAAATAAAGAAGATGCTGTTGAACCCTGTGCACAAAAAAGGGGAAAGGTTCTCATTCCCTCAAAAAACAGAAAGAGTTTGTAAAATCAGCTTTATAGTTTTACATCAAGAGAGGAATTTGCTTTCAAGTTTCAGCTTTTACTGAACTACTGATGTTGATGAGCAAATTTCCAAGACAAAACTCCAGCACATACCAGGTACACCACTACTTTAAAGAGCTGTCTTCTAGGCTGCATATTTTTAAATATAACCTTCTCATATTGTTTTTCATTTGGATGAAATACTTGACAACGTCTGTCTTTCAAGGAAAATCATCGATGAATGCCGTGTCTGTATCTGATAAATATTATAAGGAACAAATGCAAATGCAAGAGACATTCCGGCACTGGCTGTGCCATGCAAATACATCAAATGAAGATAAAATAACCAGTTTCCTTGATCACTCTGCCTCACTATTCACAGCACCAAGAATTTTCCTGTACAACTGGTAGAATCTAGTTACTCAGAGAGGTGATTAAGAAGCTAATCCTCTGCATGCTAAAAAGCTCTGCAATAACATTCCCCATCAGAAAACATTCCTTTCATTTAAACCATACTTCATGTGACATGGAAATACTGGAAGAATAAAGCTTTTCTGCTTCTCACTGGAAAATTTCCAACACTTAGACATCTGTCTAGTGCAAAAAGCATCTTTTTTTGGTTTGTCAGCACAGCTGTCAAGTCAAGACTGCCCACAGTTTACATTAGTGCTTCTCCAGAAGAGCAGCACTGCATGATCTCCACGGGCACTTTATTTCAGCTGCCATGGTGAAAATTAAAGTGCACCGATGATCTCGGTGTGTATTACCAGAAAAATTCCACAGGACAGGACATCCCATTATTGCAGACTTGGAAATTATGAAGCTGCTGTTCTGAGCCTCTTTGTCTTCAGTTCTGATGCAGCAGAACTTGATTTTAAGTTAGTGCTGTTAACTTGCTGCCACTCGGGGCTACTGGTGCTGTTTGGTTCTGTGAAGTTCTGCCATTTTACCAAAGCAATTACACCCTTTTTTCAGGAACCAGGAAGCAGCAGCAATTACCAGGGTGACTCCTGAGTCAGAGGGGAGCCTATCAGCTTTCTCTGCATTTCTAAATGCCTGGTGCAATCTAAAGACTGCAGCCTGGCACGTGACGTGCTGTGTTCTGTGACGTGCTGCTAAACACAGATAAATGACCCCATTCACAGGACAGTTGAGCAATAGCTCCTGCAGGTGTGTTCAGCTCTGACCAGGCTCACTTAGAAAATCTCTGTGCCCTTCACATGCCAGGCACGTATTTCTAATGAGAACACAGCTTCAATCAACTTTTTTACAAGCTTTCTGTAGCAGAATTGTTACTCCAAGTAGCATTTCTTAAAGACATGCTGGAGAAGATACTTTTAAAAGAAGCTCTCGCTGGTTCTGGTTAATATCTGAATAAAAGTCTCAAGCAGAATGAGAGACTTGCAGCCAAATAAAACCTTGAAATGCATCAGTTCTT
Source organism: Promerops cafer (assembly GCA_013398275.1). Taxonomy (NCBI): domain Eukaryota; kingdom Metazoa; phylum Chordata; class Aves; order Passeriformes; family Nectariniidae; genus Promerops; species Promerops cafer. Next base: position 41,073 of record VZSE01014932.1, read on the forward strand.
TTGGAATACCCATGGAAACAAGTGGAATGTCTTCAGAAAGATGGCAATATTAACACCCTTGTAAGCATCAGACTAATTCTTCAACAGCTTTTAAAAAAGAAAGAGGCACTACACCTACAAAACATAAGATTTGTTTACTACTTATTTACTAGTTTCCTTTTAACTGAAAATTCCAGTGCTTGCAGGCACCTTGGCTATCTAATGCCTACGTGATTCAAAAATATTTGCCTATTCCATTTCAGAAAATGAAGGGGCACCATTCTGGGTAAGGGAAGAAGGGAGAGTCAAAACGAGTCAAATGTGGGGGGGGGAAATTTAAAAATCTCTACCAACAGGCTGATGTACAGTTCAATGGGTGATTCCTTAGGAAATGCCTGGAGTAAGTCAGTACTTATTTCCAGACTTGCTCCTCTTTTTTCCTCCATCACCTCTTATCTTTCCTCTTAAACCATAAAATCAGCTAATGGTCAAGGCTGAATAGAGTTTACTGCTAAGAAAAAAGCCTCAGAGATGGGATCTTGAATGAAGGATTTAATTTACATAAGGACTTTCCTGCTAGTGACAAATTGCTGTATTTTGCTATTGCAAGCTACTAACAGGTTACACCAGTCCACCTTACCCCAATTTCAGGCTCCCAGAAATGCTGTGAATCTCTATGGGATGTTTACACGGATGGAAATACAGATGGCACAGAAACACAGCAACAACACATTCTCCCTACCCGACTGCTGACAGCAAATGGGATGATACTGTTCAAACCAGAGCTCTGATATTAAAACCAGCAAATGAAAGCCAGGATTTCTACCCCAAGGCTGTGGCTACTTTCTGTCTCCTCCTTGTGCACTCAGCTCCTCACTGTGCACATTGTCCAATGTAAGCCTCACCTCCCAGCCTGCTGCAGAGCTCTCCATGGCCAGACTGAACTTGCTGGAATGTTTAGACTGCTCCTGCCTCAGCATGGCTCCATAGAGCCCATCTGGCTGGACAGCAGGATTTCCATGGTGGGGGTTACCATGGCCCTGTGCAGAGAGGCAGAAATAACTAGAAAATCTGCCCCTCAGGATGCTGCTCCCAGCTCACACCCTGCAGACAATTAAGACTGGCTGAAGGAAGCCAGTAATTCAAGGAAGCCTGATGAGTAAAAACCAACAGGTGTACTATTAGCTTACAACAAAATAACCAGCATTTGGTTATCTAATAAGCAGGTACAGTTCAACTTTGCTTTTCTTTCTTCCAGTGTAAGACTTCGTTCTTATCCAAGATAAGATTCAGAATTTCTTCCTTCAGTGTCATTCCTTGTCAGCACTGAATTGACACAGGGTGGGGAAGGTCACAACTATGAGCAGGAAGTTCAGATCTGCTGGTTATTGCCAACTGCAGCTGAGATACCCAGATATGAAAATCTCTTTATGGGGAAGTGAGGGGGTGACCACCTGAAGATTGCACAAAGCAAGAGAATCAGAGATAGGATAAACAATTTTCTCCTTAAAAAAAAAAAAATCTTCAACAGCTGAATATTCTGACAGAGAAACTACAATGAATTCTTAATTGGTGTTCCCATCCTGCCACAAATCAGAAAAGTATCTTCCCTGCAGTTACGCTTCAACAACCTCAGAGATTTCCAAGCACAAATGACTGCCTGTCTCCCCACTGCTGCTCCAGACTGCAGTAAGCCCACAAAAGCTATTGTTTGCTACATTCTTTTATTCAAGAGGAAGTAATACTGTGGTTTTTTGGATAGGGACAATTTAAGAGTACTGGCTGTTCCCTCAATAATGCAAAGTTATCATTCTTACAGCATAAGAAATATTTTTGTTTACTTTCATGCCAGGTTGTCTGTAAACTAAATCCAGTCAAGAATGTGCTACTGCCTCAAATCTAGTGGGACAGTAAGCAGGGATAAGTAACATGTGTGTGTCACCCATTTACCTTCAACAGTAACACAGCCTATCTCCATATTGCATAGCACTTGTGGACTACAGGATTCTTCCCAGAAAAAGTATTAATGGACCATAATGCACAGTAATAAATCTCTAGCTCTTCCTCCTTCAATAATGTGTAATATCTCCTGACATCAGTTATCTGTATTGAACACCAAGACACTACCTTAGCCTGCATTCCTGGGTTTTTTTAGATTTAAAAGAAATCCCATGAAACATTAGAACTCTGATTAAACCAACTAGGCATAACTTAGAAAATCTGACAAATCCTGAAATCACTCACTGGCAGGGTTAAATGAAAAAGCGACACCTTAAAATTAAAATCTTCATTAGATTTATGGAGCAAGCGTCACATTTTAACAGGACAAGGCATGGAATTTAATTAACTGAATAAACAACTCAGCTGCTCCTGAGTCAGGTGTGCAAGAAGAAGTTCCTCTAGAACTCCCCCATGTCAGTGTTACCGGTATTTCAACCTCACCTGAGAACCTCTCGTGCCCTGTATGGCAGGAATGTTTCCTGAGTTACCTCACGTCCCAGCAACACAGTTAATACCTCTGGATAAACAAAAAAGAGGATGGCAGTGTGGGTGTTCCAGAGATGTCCTCAGCAGAAGGCCAACTTCTCATTTATGATTCATACCCTCATCTTAATTAGCTACTCCAACCGGTAGAGCACCTTGCTTACTTGCAGTGTGCAGAACTGATCAAACCCTCGGACTACAGGAGTGACTCAGGATGGAAGCCAGGAACACTGATTTGTTTGCTTTGGGTCGTTAGAGGCTATTTTCCCTGCCCAGCCTGCAGTGAACATGCCTCAAAGACACATCAGGTCGAGAGCAGCACAGCACAGCTGCGTGTCCAAGCGCTTTCCACGAACTGTGACTTCAGCAGCTCTGACGTGCCATGGCAGCACAGCCCCAGCCAGCCCTCGCTCCAGTTCCCTGTCTCAGATGACACGGGAACAGCAGCTAGAACAGGCAGTCCTCTTACCCCGGCTCCTTCAAGCACAAACAGAACCCACTTCACACACAGCACTCATCCAACCCACCCCACCTCATTTTCCTAGAAGAATTCAAAGTTAAAAAACAGTTTCCATGCCAGTCAGTATCCAATTTCTCCATACTCAAAACTAGCTGGAAGTAAGACATAACAGAAACTACATTTTCATCTTAAATATTTCATCACTCAAGTCAGCAAGCTCAAAAGCAGAAGCAAAAACTGTCAGTGAATCCCATCATGAAAGGAAAAAGACACCCTAAGACAGTGAAATGAAAGCTATCTATTTGCATTATACATGGAGATTCATTATGTCAAGTTTGTTTGGCTTTCTCTTTTTGTGCAGGTGCACAGGCTTCCTTTTGTGATCACACCAAAGGCTTTGATACCACAGGTCCAATACACTCATCTCCATCTTAGAAACAGTAAAAAGGAACAAACTTTTCCAGTTTTCAAAGTGGCATCATGAATTTCAGGATTTTTTGCCATGCTATTGTGGCTTTTTAGTTTCACTGGGATGAACAGCAAATTTAAGTTCTAATTAGATTTTTAATAAACCTACCACAAGTTTTAAAATCAGGAACTCCCTATGTCCTCTTTAACTCATAAATTATCATGAAACATGCACCACTCTTGGAAAGCTGGAAGTTTTGTGTTCTATGGAAGTGTTCTGTGAAAAGTAAAATTTAAATGCCACTTTAACAAGGAGTGTTAAACATTGATTCAGCTTTTTCACTACCCCAGCGTGTTTCAAAGCAAAGGCCCTCAAACAAGATGTCATTCTGAACATACATTTCAAACAACAGAAAGCAAATGAATACTTTTGCAGAACAGTGGCAGAAAGTTCCACAGAATAAAAAAAAAAAAACCAACCAGAGAGGAAAAACACTTCAGTTGAACCAACTGCTGAGATAAAGAAGAGAAACACTAACAACTCCTGATAAGTCAGAAAGAAGTGAGGAAATCAGGGCAGAGCTTAGCACTTCCAGAACACTGAGAGCATGTGGAACCAAGATGGAGCTCTGAAAATAAAATGTGGTAACAACTGCCAAAATGCTGGGCTTTGCCTTTTATCATCTGCACTTCCTAAAACAACACTTTTCACACACAAGCGGAAAATAAAATTAAGATAACATTGCCTTTGCCATCAAATTCAGATGGCACAGAAGAGAAAGCTTGGTGTATATGAGGTGCAACAAGTTTCCAGCACTGCAGGCTCATGAAATGATGCTTTTTTTGCCCAGAAATGAGCTTCCTGCTGGGTCAGCAGGAGAAGGCCCACTCTGAACTCAAAAGAAGTAAAGCTGCACACAAGTAACCAGTGTTCACCCTGAGAGACAGCACTGGAACAGGACTGATACCCAAGGACAAGTAGAGTTTTGATTCCTGAAGAAACACAAGCTGTGGTTAGTGAAAGCACTAAGCCAATCAACATTCACTGACTTTCAACTATGAAAGAAAAATCCATCTTTAAATTCACTGCAGAGTCTTGCTGTCTCCACACAACTGCTGCTAATGCAGGCACCGCTAACAGTAAAAGAGCAGCAACCAGAGAATCACTGCAACCACAACCCACAGAGGAATTCCGATGCGTGCGTTCCCCCTCCTGTTGATATCCGCTGCCCAGCAAACACAGAAGTGGGAAATAAAATGAAGGCAAATTTATTGGAATTTAAATAGGCCTCTGTACCATGAGAATTCCATTTCTGATGCCATCCCAAGGCAGGGAAGCTCCAGCATTTTAACGTGCACATACACCTTGCACATCCAAACCCGGAGTGCTCTGAGCACAAGATGATTTTAAATCACTCAACTAAGATAAAATGTGTGCTGGCTTTTCCTACGTTCCATAATCATCAGGTGGTTTTACCAGACCATCCAACCCTGCAGACCTCCCTGAGTCAAAAGCTGAGCCTCAGCACTGCACAGCAGCCAAAGCTGCTAACAAGTACCTCGTTAATACAAACCTGAGCAGTCTGAAGGAGACACAGGCTTGTGTTTATGATCTTACCTGCAGCCAGAACCTGTGCAAAGGCAAAACCAGACCCTGGGATGCCCCCTGGCTATCCCTACTCAGCACACAAAGCTCCTGACTAAGTTATGACACTGCTACACTCTTTAGAAATTTTGGTTTTGGAAAGCACAAGACTCTCATAAAAGTATCATAAAAGCATCTTGAAGATGGAAATGTTCACATTTGGTTTTATCCCTTCATGAATTATTTTTGCAAGCTCAGCAGCTGATAAGTTTTCACCAAGACTGAGATTAAACCACAAAACCTTGGATAAACACCCAATAATCATGTCTGGAATCAAGTGTTTTAACACATGGAAACTGAAGCTTTCTACAAAAAAAGAATTTAGGACACTCCAGTAATGTGTTAAGCTACATTAGGCTGGACTTAAATGCAATCTTTAGACTCACTTATATGGAGTCATAACATTGTATTATATTATGCTCTGATTGTTTAAAAAGAAGTACAACACCTCCACTGCAACTGGAATCATTCTGCTAAGATCAAGGGATTTATTTTGATACATTCCCACAGGGAAGAGCAATAAAGGAACAAGCAAGGCAGGTATATTGATACAGAGGTGTTTTAAAACATTTCCATCTAAGGATCACACTATCCATTCCTCTAAAAAAAACCCCAAATACACATATTGGAGAGCAGACACTTTCAACTTGCATTCTTGTCCAGGAATTCAGTAATATGGAAAATAAATATGATACAGATGGCAACCACTACAGCTTGAAAAATACTGGTGTGTGGTTATTTCAGTGACAAACATTTACCCAGTCAGAGTTGCTGATGAAGGGAACACTGCAGTTGTTGTGCCTTAGTGGTCTAACATAACAAGAAACCCTTAATTTTATAATGTGTGGTGTGTTTTCCCTTCCCAGGACATAATTCCAAGCTATCATTATTTTAATTCCAAAATCGTAAACCTTTAGAGGGAACAGAGTCAGTTTAAGTGCTAGGTGACCACTACAACAAAACTAAATATCTGACCCTCAATTAAGATAATTAACTGCCCAAGAAGCAGCCAACTGTTTATTTGTTTTATAAAGACTTGACAAGTCACTGCAATTAAAATTCACGGATAAATTAGTGTCAGAAGTTCTTCTGAACATTTGACAAGTATTTCCAAGTTGAAATTACCCAATACTGCCAATATGGACAGGAAAATAAATGTGATGTCTGATGATACTATTGGGTATTATCAAGTTTGTATTCTTGTTTAGGAGCTTCTCTAAGCTCCACCTTCCTGAGAAACAGCAAAATGCTACTACTATTATTTTAAAAATTCAGGGTTTTTTTGCTGTGAAACCTTTTGCCAGGCTTCTACTGCACACTAAAATCAAAGCACATAAGAAATTTTACAAACAAACCTTAATCATCACTACATTATACACATGTATGTATGTATGTATGTATACACACACAGTATTATACACAACCCGACATTGCTCCTCAGTTAAAGCAGACCACTCAAGATAAACACACACATCCCGCTGGACTTGACAAGGGTTTTGAAACAGAGAAACAGAAACCTTAAATGCCAACAAACAGCATTAAAAGGGGCAGGGAAAAACTTGCACAAGAAGCTAAGGTGACAGAGCAAAGATGACGTGATTAACTGGGGAGAAACTCAGCACAGGAACAGCAGACACCACAGGTTTGAGCAGGTCACAGGCTGATCCAGAGCCTTACACAGCGGGAGAGGAAGAGTTGTTCTCGCCTGTCTTCCACAACAAGGCTTCTTGCCTCAACTCACGGGAAGCACGGCCTGAAAATACGGCCGTGAAAAGCTGCGATTCCTTCAGCAGACACTGAACTATGGACGAGGCCCAGGACAGCAGCTATACCACTCCCTCCCTCCACCCCTCCCAAAAGGAGCTGGTTCCAGTTCCTCCCCCAGCCCAGCCGGACACCCGGAGGGTGCAGGGCCCGCCTGCCCTCCCCGGGGCCAGCGCAAACCCAGCTCCAGTCCCCAGTGGAGGATGAGGGTCGCGGCGGGAGGCCCCGCCAGGAGAATCCCCGGGGCGCCGGAGCGCGGCCCATCCGGGCACACCCGCGCTCGGACCGCCATCACCGCCCTCCGCTGCCTCACGGCACCGCGGATGGAGCCTCGCGCGCCCCGCCGAGCCGCCCCGCCGACCCCAAGAGGGGCCTGAAGGGCCTCGCTCCCGCCTCCCGCTCCGGGCGGAGGCCGCCACCGCCTCCCCCGGGCCTGGGCCTCTCCCTTCCCCGGGCCATTTTGAGAGCCCGCCCCCGCCCCGGTGCTCACCGCCCGCTGCC
>VZSE01014932.1:48323-102336 GCA_013398275.1 Promerops cafer
AGAGCTGAGGGTGGGGCAGGGCGGGGCGGGGATGCCATGGCTACTCCTCAGCTCGCAGCCCCCAGGGAGTGTAGAGGGGGGTGCGGGTCAGCGGTGCTGCCCGTGGTGCGGCGCAGCAGGAGGGTCCGTGTCCCCGCGGTCCCCTAAGCGTGGGGCCGTTTCGTCTCACCTCAGGTGTGTGCGCGCTGGGCAGAGGTGATTCCGTGCAAGGCTGATGGGGGCCAACAGTGCCAAAAAATCAAATAAATATTGGCAGTACTGGCGTCTGTCGGTGCGGATATTCACCCTGCTCTCCCTTCTAACCATGGACATTTCTCCACCTCTAACCATGGGCACTCATTTCCCTCCAAGCTTTGGCATTCCTCCACCTCTAACCATTGACAGTTCTCCACCTCCACCATGGATGTTCCTTCCCCTCTAACTATGCAGCATTTCCCCTCTCACCTGGTGCTGTGTACTATATACAGCTGGCATGCCCTATGAAAACTAAGATATTCCTGTTTTCCGATGTGAGCCTTAATTAATTGAATGCCAGACTTCCCATGTTATGTAGGGCTAAGCACTTCTGCAGTTTTCCCCCTCACCGCTGACATTATTAAGGGCAGCTGAGTTTTGAAAGATCCCATTTTAATGCCCAAAAAGTCATATCTTGTGAAGGTCTTGCAAGGAAGTCATCTTCATAATATCCAATACATAGAGAAAAAACCTATTCCTGAGGATTTACACTATTTCAGGAAGCCCACAAGACACCTTTGTTTCTCATTTGGAGGTTCATTATAAAAATAAGCGCTGTCAAGTTGAGGGGGGTGTTGCATTTAAAGGCCGTGGAAACTGCTGAGTTTCTACTCAACAATACAAGCCCAACTTCTAATGTAAATGAAGTGTTTTTATATATTCACACTTCAAATTTCCCCCGTCAGACTTGAGAACTCAAAGGCAGCCACAGTGTCCAGGTAAGATAAAAGGGAAGGGACAAGCACAGGGCATATTTCTCATCAGTTTTACTTGCCACAGCCGGTGACCAGGAAAGGAAGATGCCAAAATCCTTAGTAATGGAGAGCAGGAAGGAGTCCCACTTCGATCTGGAGCAGGTGTAGGTTCCCAACTATATTTTTGTTCAAATAACCAGTACATGAAGCAATTGAGTTCATTACAGCTGCAGGACAGGTGATACACCACACGGCTGGAGTGATGGAGAGGTGATACGTAATACAGCATAAAACTTTCAGAATGTTCACCTTTTACCTTTTTAAAAGTAAATTGGGGTTGGGAGAGTGAGTTTAAATCAGACTAGTCCCTTGCATCATTGCTGAAATTACAGTTAGATTTACTGCAGGGTCAAACCATGACCTAACAGCTCTGCTTTGACTGTTAAATGTGAGTAAAATAAAAAAATTTTAAAAATTTTAAAAAAAGAACCAAACCCAAAACTACGAAGAATAAATTTATTGTCACAAAGCAATTTTGTGGTTTTAATGCACCAAAGTATTTGTCATTGGGAAAAGTTGTCTTGCTCCTGACCCATGATTGATGGATGTTTTACATAGGCAGTGCTCCAACTCCTACAAATTCCAGTGGCTGGAGAAACTGTGTCCCCCAAACAGAGACCCTGTGGCTGAGTGTGTGAGCACACATTTATATTTGACAGGCACCTTTGAAGCTGGCTAAAAATCCATTCCATTGTCAAGCGTGGACAACTCAGGGAGCAGGTGATGGGCACACAATTGATCCAGTTTATCATGGGAAGCCTCGTGCCCACGACTGACAAGGCAGGCACCAGAGTGAGTATTGGCAATTAGCACAGCAGCAGGACCTTCCCGAGTGTCACCTCAAAGGAAATCAGAGGTGAGGGGACTGCCACAGGCTGATCGTGCATGAAAGTGAATCCTGCATTTTCTCCCCACCTTTTCTGGATACCAAGCAAGGTCAGAGCAGGATAAAAGTTGCTTTGTTTAGACACCAGTAACCTAAGCAGCAAAATATTAGGGATTATTGAGCAAATGGGAGGTGGAGCATATTCAGTGTGGATGGAGGGATAGGATGATGGTTTATGCTCCTGGAACAGCCTCCTGACATCTGACACGTCATTTTGTTTGTCTCTCTCCTCCTCAACAAAATACATTTTCCTGATTAACCCTACTAAAAGTCTTGAAAATCGTCAAATGATGAAGAAACAGAGGAATAAAACATTCTTCCTCACGTCTGTGGGTGAGCCCCGACTCTTGAGGCAAACCTTTGCCAGTTTCCTGGGAGATGAACACCCGTGAGGAGCAGAGGCAGCAGCTGGATCCTGCTGATTCACACCTTCCTTAGAGGTAAAAGCTTGGAGCTGAGGTCCAGGGCACACAGCCGGGGAAAGGTCCCTCCCACACAGCTGAGGAAAAGTCTCTCTCTCGGTGTGATTTGCTGGATTTATTTGCAAATGCCCTCACAGAGTCGATCAGGTACAGGATAGCTCTGATTTTTCAAAACCACTTAATGGATTTCAGTATCCACATGACATTAGTAACAATTAATGACCTGTGCACACACATCTCCTTAGCAGCTTTGACAAAATTAGGATCGGTGTAGCAGCATATTTCAAAAAGCTTGGAGAAGAAAATATATTTGCATAGAGAACTTTGCAGTATAGGGAAAAATCCAAAATCTACAGCAGAAGCATGGTGTAATTCTTACTTAAGTGTTTTCAATTTGCTACTGTATGTATAGCAAAAGAGAATTGCAACACTTTTCCATGGTAAGTTTAATGTCGTTTCCTTCAATGAGGGTAAATAAATTTGCTTTAAATTCCCCAGGGTTTTAAAAATTGCTTATTAGGTATGCAGTGATAGATGAAAAAAAAGTTGGCTTATTTTTTTTCCTAAAAAGATATTAAAATAACTTATTCACAATATAGCTAAGTAATAATCCAAATGCAGTGAAGTGAGGAAATCTGAATCTCTTGGGAGCTTCTAAACCTGAGCAAAAAAATTAAAAGACCCACCAAACTCAGATCCTTGTATACTCAAAGTGGAGGCAGAGCCAGGAGCTGAGCGGGGAGATGAAGCCGGCTGGGCGGTGTAAATGCAGGAATTCTGATTTTCTCCAGCTACCTGGCCTTAAAGCTGGGCTGCTGTTTACTTTTTAAATTGACTTTGTCTTTCTGTAGCTTCTAACACAAAGTTACCTACAAAGTCTGTGATAAATGCAGGATGTGTGAACTTCTGCTGAGTACGCTTAATCCCAAAGGATTTCTCTGGTGCTTACTGTCACCTAGTTAGGTGCTATAAATCCAGTTGCACCTAAAAAATTCATGCTACAGAAGATGAAGTAGTTAAAGCAGAGTGTGACAATTTATACAACCCCAACATGGAGGTGCTTGTTCATGTCACCAGACCGCTTTGTCACTGCACCTGAGCCCTGTTCAGACCAGAACTAACCAAAGTCACGTGGGAAAAAGTGAGGTTTTATTTTTCCTTCTGGTTGACAAAACTGTCCCAGGCTGTCCAAGAATATCCATGTGCAATTGAATGATGATTTTGTCTTTCTCTCTGGAAAACTCACCGCTGCAGGTATTAATTCAAGAAAACTTGTCTATTGATGAAGGAACTTCATCTCTATTCTGAAAAAGCCAACTCTGCCAGTTTTAAGCACAGAAGTTGTTGGATTTTATTAAAACCCTGAGGCAAGAAAGCTCATCTAAAATAGTCAAATGGAAATTAAAAGCTCCATAGGTACGACAGAATAAAATCCTAGACTGGAAAAGTTACCTCATCTTGATGAACTCCTTACCATGCTTACCAGATTAATATTTTTTTTTTTATTAGCATTAACTTTATTTAATTTTAAAGTAATTTGCTTCTAGGATCATAACATTAGTCAAAAAACATCTTTTAGTAGTGTTAGAAAAACACTGTTTGAGTCATTTCTCATGGCAAAAAATTAAATTTATATCCAGTCTTAATCTCAGCCTTTCTCCCAAAAGCAGCCATGCCCAAACCATTTGCTCTGCATTCACACTGGTGCAGCTGAGTAATGTGTGTCCTGGCACAGCCTGATCAATCCCCTCCTGTCACCTGTGTCCTGACACAGCCTGATCAATCCCCTCCTCTGTCACCCAAACCAAGCAGAAAACCCAGTAAAGGCCCAGCATGTGGGAAGTGTCTGTCAGTGCCAGCACCCAGCGTGCAGAGGAGCCTGGCTGTCCGTGCTGGCGGCAGACACTCACTCAGGATCGGGTACATGAGCAGCACTTTCCTCCTGTAGATGTCGGGGGGGAACTTGGCGTAGTACACCTTGGCTCGCTGGGTCTCCTCGTCGCTCTGGATCAGGATTTTCCCGATGCGGATGGATCTGCAGCAGTCCCGCAGGCCCTGCTCCATCGCCTCCCCTGCGAGGAGCAGCACAAACACAGCACAGATGGGGACACTGAGACAGGGCTGGGGGGCCAGGGGCTGCAGGGAAAGGGACAGTCCCAAAGGGACGGTCCCCAAACAGACAGATCCCAAAGGGACAGTCCCCAAATGGACAGTCCCAGATGGACGGTCCCCAAATGGACAGTCCCAAAGGGATGGTCTGAAAGGGACGGTCCCAAAGGGACAGTCTCCAAATGGACAGTCCCCAAGGGACAGTCCCAGATGGACGGTCCCCCAAGGGACAGTCCCCAAAAGGACGGTCCCCAAAGGGACAGTCCCAAAGAGACAGGTCCCAAATGGACAGTCCCAAAGGGACAGTCCCCAAATGGATGGTCCCCAAAGGGATGGTCCCAAACAGACAGGTCCCAAATGGACAGTGCCAAAGGGACAGGTCCCAAATGGACAGTCTCCAAAGGGACAGTCCCACCCCTGAGGTGAACAATTTAAGCATTAAAGCCCTTGCAGCTCCTCCCTTTTCCCTCTGTTTGCAGCAAGCCGAGTCTCCTTGGTGTTGCCCAGCCCCTGGGTTTGGTGCTCCCAGCTGTGCTGAGCTCTCACAGGACAGAGCTGGAAACGTCAGAAGGGGCGGGGGGCTTTGGGGACATCCCGGTGACAGAGGGTGTGCTGGGTTTGACAGCACAGATCCAAAGGTTTGCCCTGCACTGGGCAGTTACAGGGACTCTGCCCCCACGGAGCGTGACTGGGGTGGGGCCCTGGCTCTGGGCACAAGTGGGAAACAGGGGAGGGCACTTGGCCCCTCACAGGAACAGCTGCCAGGGAAGAGGCAACGGGAGATCTGTTCCAGCCATTTGTCTCCTTAAAGGTTAATGGGAGATATTCCTGGACATTCTGTTATCGAGGATACTTAAGAAAAAATAACAACTTAATAAGCTGATAAATGATTTCAAGGAGATAGTGTAACATTATGAAAAGTAGGCTTTGTCCTGTTAACCAGTATTTTCCTTAATGTCATCGTTTACAATATCAGAGCTGTTAGAAGAAACGTTCAGCCAGTAAGAGACCAGATCTTGTCTTTCACTGTACTTTGATTGAGAAAGAGGAACGATGTGTCAATATGACAAATATTAATTGGACTGAAAACGAACTGATAGGTCTCCAAGTGTAATTGTAAGCAGAACACTGAACACGGCAGAGCTCCCTTCCTGCCAGATCTTGACCCCACAGCACTTAATGTGTGATCGCTGACCTGCGAGAAAATGCCAAATCATTACTGGTGATCTGCAGCTGCACAGAAGTTGGGGCAGGTCGCCAATACCAAACCTATTCTGGATCATTTAATGAGCTGAGTTTAAATAAACAACATGTTTTTCGTGCCACCAGATGTAAAGTCGTTAGCCTAAGAATAGAGCGGCAGCTGGACTAAGGGGTGGGTGACAAAGTCACGGAAAGCAGTGACTCAGAAGACGAATAATCAGCTGAAGATGAGCTCCTAATGAGATGCTCTGCCAAGAGGAGCTAATGCTTCCAAGGAACCACAAAGCCAGGCACCAAGGAAGACAAGAAAGGTTTTATTACCTCTGTGTGGGCTCCAGGAAGTCTTCCTTGAGGGCTGGAAAACACACCTTGGTGAGAAAGCACCCAAGAACACAGATTACTAAGAAATAAAAGCTGAAGGGACATTTTAAATGCAGTCTCTGGGAAGGCACATGACAGATTTAACCCTAAAGGGTGGTGAGGCCCTGGCACAGCCTGAGAGGCTGTGGCTGCTCCATCACTGGAATTGTTCAGGGCCAGGCTGGATGGGGCTTGAAGCAACCTGGGATGGTGGAAGATGTCCCTGGCCTGGCAGGGGGTGGAATGGGGTGATCTTTAAGGTCCCTTCCAACCCAAACCTTTCTGTGATTCCATGATTTATCTGGCAGAGGGGTGTTTGGTAGCTGGACATCAGTACAGGTTGCTGTGTATTTTTAGGACTGGGGAAGGCTGCCCACTGGAACAATCCACATGCAGTTTGCTGCCTGTCACTGAAGAATCACTGGAAATACTTAATGAGATAATTTTTTTTTCCAAAGGAAACACTCTGGTTTGAACAAGCATTAATTCAGAGGAGTCCGGCGGCCTCCATTAGGCAGGAATTGGGAGCAGGTTATGAGAACAGCTCCTGCTAGATTTGTGCTGGATAAATACAGAAACCCTGTGGCTGCAGGCAGGGGCAAAGGGAGGGGTGAACCAGGCAGCACAACCTGCACACTGCCTTGGCTGTGCTGCCTGTGTGCTCCCAGAGAGGTGAAAAGGCTATTTTTAGCTAACCTATCCCCCCTTCCCATATTCAACACTTATTTTTTGCATTACTAACATTATCAGTGGGAATCCTGGCTGCCCTCAGCAGCACCAACCGCAGGGCAATCAGCGTTTGTGAACAGCCACCAAAACGTGCCTCAGGCAATTCATTGCCAAGCCTTTTGCTTTAAGTCTGGCCTGTAAGAGCTCCATCAGCCACTGGGAAACTTAAACCCATTACGGAGTGAGAACACAATCAAGCATCAGCTTTATTGCAGTTCCTTGGCATTTGGAAAGTGTTGGGTGCCCACTGGGTCTTGTTGTTCAGGGGAAGCAAAGACTCTGGGCAGGCTTTATTGCTTCATTCATTTGTGTGGAGAAACCAGAATGGAGTTAAAATCCTTAACTGAAAAATTTGGGAAGGAAAAAGTGGAATACACAGAATGGGGCTGGAGGAAGAGAAAGATTTCCAAGATTTTTTTCCTATTTAGTGTCAATGCTCACCTTCTTACTTACATCCAGAACAGAGTTCTGATGGTCACTTGCCAATCCTTATCTTGGGGAGTGATTTCTGACGTCTCATGTGCAGTCTGAGAGTGTGTCAGTGACTGGGTACTGGTGCCTGGTTAATCCCAGTGATAGCAGGGGGACCCTGAGTGCCTTCTGCCTCTTCTGTTTGGCAGCTGTTTCAACGGCAAATGCTAATTCCTCTCTCTCAATGTTTTGCTCTTTCTGGGAATTTAAAAATAACTTGCCTAATGAAGCAGTGCTGAGCAGCTCATATGTCCAGACAGATAGGAGTGAAATGCTTCAGTTCAGAAAGTAAAGTTGTCCAGGGTGGCAGTGCCTTTGAACAAGTCCCCCAAGGCCCTTTTTCAAATAATCCCAGGACTGGCTGAAATTAATGCTGGAAGAAATTCAGAGAAGGGGGGGAGAATCACGTCAAAGAGCCTGGGCCTTGGGAAGACATTTCTGGGTGAGCTGTAATCAGGCCCATCCTATGACATCCCTTTAGCCGTGCCATCTAATTACTCCTTTATGGACAGGGTTTGATGTATGTGTGCTGTAGAAGGGACATCCAGAACATGAAAGAAAAACGTGGCACTTACTGAAGGCTTTTCAAAGATCAGTGGAGCTCCTTGTCCCTTGTTAGAGACACGAGAAGCTGAGCAGAGTGACAAAACTGCCTGTCCAAGGGCAGCCACCAAAGCACGAGCAGAGACAATTACAGGCTATGGCAATTTTCAGCTTCTCCCTCAAAAACACCTTGTTTTGTTACACATCTTTGATTTTCTATCTCCTGCACCTGGAGGTCACCATCCTCATTTAAAGTTTACCCTGCAATGAACTCATCTGCCTCAACAGGACAGGACACATGAGAACCATGCAGGGTGAACATCCAACAGGAGCTGGAGGAATGGTTACAAAAGGAGCTGGGCATGATATGCTGGGAGGCCAAATTGCTGTGGAAAAGCAGGCATGGGGGCCAGGGAGATAACTGGCTTCTTCCTTTGGACCAAGACTGGAGTCAGAAAGTCTCTCCCTGCCCACTTGGAGCAGCCTTAGCCTCTTGCATTGCTTTGCTACATTACTTCTTTCTTGATCTAAAATTAAATCATTTGCGGTGTCATAATACTTATCAGAGTGTAAATGCTAGTCTTTCTAATATTTCAGTGATAAAATCCTGTTTTTTCCCCAGCCAGATGAATGATCATTACACTCTTCAAATCAACTCTTGTTTTTCTTTAATTGCTTCTGATGCCTTTGGCATTGGTGAGTGACAGGGTCTGCTCTCTGTCCTTGGAGGCTGCTGGGGGAACTCGGCAATGTCCTCATCTCCACAAGAGGAGATAATTGACCCTAAAAAACTGGTAGTTTTATTTGGGGCAGAAAGGATGAGGAAAGTATCCATCAGAAGCGTTTTCCACTCAGGGATTCACAGTACAACCCTATGTTAACCCTACAAAGACCATAAGATCTGTATCATGTACAGCATGTCCATATGTTGTCATTGAATCATTCTTAGAGTGCAGTTCACCTTTCCCTTGGGTCCTGCATCAAATATGCCATGCTGCAAAAGGATGAAATGAAGCCAAACCACAGGGATCATTTGCTACTTTGCTCTGTGCTCATGCCAGGGAAATGAAGGACTTCCACCACTGGGATTCAACAGCTAAAACCCAGGAGCTTCTGTCCCTCTCTACAGAATGAATTTCAGCATCATCCTTCATCCTTCAACCAAGAACGTGGCCTGTGTGATGTCCAGGGCAGTTCAGGCAATGGCACATTTCCTTTTTTGTGCTGGAATCATGACCTAATTCATAACTGTAGCCCTAAAATTAAACTGGTGATTGCTCTCAGCTTGGCCACCCAGCCACTGTTCTCCTTAACCAACAGGAGTCTCCACCTCAGCATGTTCCCTGAAGGATTGCAGACTTCACACACGTGGCAATAATTGAGAGATCTGCACCTTCCTGTTCTCAAATGCCAGCCCTAACATCAAACAACCTTGGCCAGAGCTGTGCAGTGATGTCTCACTCACACCAGGAGCTCCATGGAGCTCTTGGATTCAGTAAGAAGAGTGACTTTTCAGCTCTCTGTTTCCATCATCTTGGTGTCATAACCCCAGCAGAGACTGGAAGCATCGCAGAGGGGTCCTGCCAGGCACCCACCTTGGAACAGAGCCAGGGCAGAGCAGCTGCCTCAAGCCCAGCATCCAGACTGTGTCCTCAAGGGACTTGGGGTGATGCTAAATCCCTCTGGGCACTGCTGGACAGGTTCCCCTCACTGAACACTACACCAGGGGCTCATTTCAGCAAGAAGGATCCTAAATAGTCTTCACAGCAAATGCCAGCATTTTGCAGCATTTTCCAATGGGAGATGAAGGAGGGATACATTCCTTAAAAATAATCCTCCTGGTGGTAAATAATGTGATTAAGCAGGCTGCCTAATTCTCCCCCTCAGTGTTAAACTGCCCTTTTATCCCTGGCTGCAGCTCTGCCCCTGTCCCTGCCCTGGCCTGTGTCCCCTCCTCTGCTGCAGCAGGGGCTGGTGTCACACAGCCCTGTTTTAGCAGCTGCCTGCTGCAAAAATGTGCCCTTATCTCTCAGACTGCAGTTTGTGCACAGTCTCTTTATTTCCCTTCATGTAATCATCAGACATTTCTGCGTTCTGTCGTGATAAATACCAGACTGTTGAATCTCTGGGGCTGCCAAGAAATGCATCTCAACATAGCACAAATAGAGCTGCTATATTTTTTTTTTTTCATTCCTTCCTTTAGTTTAACATTTATTCCTGCTATTGTTGTCCTTAGCAGGATAAAGAGGGCCGCATCTCACTAGCCAGTTGCTCCAAATACATTAGATTAAAGATTAAATAACGTGATAACCGAAGGCTATGAAGACTATATTAATATATTATATTGAGATAGTCAAGCAAAGATGTGATAATGTGCTATTCATTACACAGGTGCGCCAGTGCTCACTACAGGATAAAATTAGATTGACTCATCTGCAGGTCATGTACCTTCTACAGCTCAGAACTGGCAGAGCTTTGCTCCTCTCTGTGCTGAGACAGGAGTACGTCAGTCCCAGCCCTGCCTTGCACACAGAGGTGTCTGTGCTCACACCACGCTGCACAGTGCACGCCACGAAGGATCCTGGTCACCACAGCCTCAGTATCACAGCTCAGGACATTTTTCCCATTCCCACTCTTTAAATGCCACAGGTTTCTCTCTCCCCTGCTCTCAGAGAAGAGAAGATGTGTGATGTGCAGAGATCCTGATGCTGGGCGCCTCCTTGAAGTGGTGATACTGTTATAAATAATTTTAGTTACAAATTACCCATCACAATCGAATTGGTCAGTCAATAAGGCAGTTTACTGTTGCTAATAAGGAACGAGCAGGCAGCGCTGGGGACGCAGGGGAGTCGCCTCTCTGCCACACACCCGTCTCTCCTTTGGTTTCTGCCTTTCTACAGGCAGCTTTTTGGGGGGTCTGAGTCCAAATAAGCAGCAGTTTCTTCATACTCAAAAGTGGATCCAATAAAAGCCAGTCATTTTCTAAGACAGTTACATAGGGACAGAAATACACAATAGTAACTTGCAGTAAGAGTCAGCCACTTAGGGTAAAAGGGTTTAAAGATACATCATGAAATCACTGATAGGAGTAACAAGCTTGTCTTTACAAACAGCTGTGAGTCTGCTTGTGATAGACAAGATCAGCACTGAGATACAATGGGTGGGCTTCCACTGATTGATGAAAGGGATTTGCCTTTACAAAACAAACCGTGGGGGGATACACGAGACCAGGCACTGAAAAATGAAAGACACAATAGGGAAAAACCCAAACTTCCACAAGAATATTCCATGGTTTGTTTTTATAATGGCACAAATCACCAAATTACATATTACAGCTCACACAAACAGTCGCTGCCAGGCTGAACAGGCAGCGTGGCTCCATGTTCCCTGTTTTCCTTGATATCCCAGCTTCCAGCCACCCTTCTTGAGGCACGTCTGCCACACACCTGAGCTGTAGAACACCTCTTGCTCCTGAGAGCGTGAAGTGCTTTTCTCTCAGCGAGTGGATTTTGCTGTCTGGAACTGCCTTTATCGCCACTCACCCCTATTGTTATTTCCATTAAAAGGTTGGAAGCCTAATACTGCATAATCATGTAGTCTGAGATCTCGAAATGAAATCTGAGGGAAAAGGAAAAAGAGGTGCAGGTATAGATAAGAAGTAGAAGCGTCTCTTATGCTTCTCGTGGAAAACAAAGAGATAGAAGATGTAAAATTCTACAGCAACTCACTTGTGTTTGTTAAAGGGATCAATAAGCACCTGCACTGTGATTTTGGCTGCCTGGGTTATCTCCCTGGGCGACTCATCTGCAGGAAATGCTCTCAGATGGGTGCCCTGTGGGTGTATCAGCTGGCTGGTCTCTCTGGGTAACAATCACTTCCCCTTCTGCATTTTAAGATGGCTCAATGTATAAATTTTAACAGAAAAATCCATTTAGGAGTTGTGATACCTTGTGGTATCACACAAAAAGATAAAAACCATTCAGTTTTAGCACTGTCAAGAAAATGAACTCCATCCCACCCCAAACCAGCACAGTGTCCCTGTCCCAGTCCCAGTGCTGGGATGGGGAAGGCTCTTCAGTGACAGCAAATGCTACTGGAGAAACAGAAACCCAGACACTTGTTTTGCATTCAACTTGTTGGAGCTTGATATTTTTGGAATCCTTTTTTTTTTTTCTCAATTAGATGAAATTTGTCACAGAGTTCAAAAGTTATGGAAATGGTCCAAAAGACAGGCTGGTGATGCAATTGCAGCAACTCTCTTTTCTTAGCAAATCAACCTAAATCCCCTAATGACTGGAGAAATGATGCCACAGCCCATTAGTTGGTGGCCACTTACATTCCAAGGTCGCTGTCACTGACGAGGGGGAGAGGATGGCTGAATCCTTCCTTTCTCATAATTAAAGCTCATGAGCTGGAGACTCATTTCTAAGGTGCTCCTTTCTGTTGATCTGTAATGCCACTTTAGAGATTCTAACTAATAATATTAGATTTTCATCAACTCAGATTTGGTTGTGGATGCTGCTTTCAGCTGAAAGAATCAAGTTAACTGCCTCTTGCCTTTTTCCTATTTATATTTTAACTGCATTGTGTGAGAATAATGTAACACCTTCATTCAGACAGAATTAGTCACTGACTTTATGTCGAAATCTTCAGCTTGTAGTAATCTCACCCACATTCAGCCAAGCAGGTAAGCACATACTGAAGTCTACAATTAAAATCCTTAATTAAATCCTTAAATTAAGCACATACTTAAATGCTTTGCTAAAGAGGGATATAATCTCCGACATGCTCAAGATAAAGTGTATGTTTAAGTGCTTTATTGAACCAGTGCTTTTGCTGCAACATAAAGTACATTTGCCAAGCAAAAGCTACTCCTATAGGTGTAATTCCATAAAAACTGGGGGATGGGGGAGCCTGTGGGCATTCATCAACATAAATGACACAGCACCTGTCCTGACAGGTCACACCTGGGATGCTGGGAGGTGTAAGAAACCTCTGGGATGGGATGGGATGTGGATCAGCTGTGCAGGAGCCGGACTGTGCTGGACAAAGGACAGGCCCAGCTTGGATGGCTGCTGGGGTCCACATGGCTGAGGTTTTGGGCTCTGTGTTGACTTCAGGGAAGTTAAATATATTTCTAAGTTTGAAATATATTTAAGAGGAGCACTTATGAATACCCCGGACAAAGAAATTCCCATTTTTTCCCCCTATTGACTTCCTTGCACGAAGAGACACAAATACATCCACAATTTAAGTCATTACCTGACACCTTCTAGAAGCCTCCAGCCTGCCAACGCTGCAGGTGTTCCAGACTATCCTGTGGAATTGTCTGCAAAATTCTGTTGCTACTTTGGGACGTGGTGAAGGCCACTAACCAACCCCAGAGCCACTGAGGAAAGGCTGGTGTCACCCAGGGCAAGTTTGTCCCCAGGGCAGGTTTGTCCCCATCCAAACTCTCCCCAGAGGCAGCAGCTCCCACTGGCAGGACAGAGAAGCTGGTGATAGTAAATTACATCCCAATTAAAATCTGACTCTGCCTTCACCCACAAGGAGAAGCCACTGGGCCATGCACAGACATGGATGACAGTTCATCAAGTGTTTTAATTTTATGTGCTTTTATATAATATAAATACAGTGGATAAACACAACCCCATTTAACAGGTGCTTTCTGTAGCATTACTCTGGTGGATGAAGGCTCTGCTTGTTTAATTAAATGTGTTTTGGTACCACTCACGTCGAACGTGGACCAGCCAGCGTGGGGTTGTGTCAGCACTTGAGAAAGCACAAGACTGAACAGGGTCCCCAAAATGAGTTTTGGAGCAACATAACCCTGATTATAGAGAAAACGTGCAACAATGGCTCAGAGAAGCAGCAGCCTTCCAGTTTGTTCCAAACCCCATCCAGCCTGGCCTTGAACACTTCCAGGGATGGGGCATCCACAGCTTCTCTGGGCAAACGTGTGCCAGGGCCCCCCCATCCTCAGTGTAAAAAATTTCTTCCCTACATTTAGTCTGAATCTTCCTTCTTTCAGTCAAAACCATTGCCCCAACTCCTGTGGCAATAGAACCTGCTAAGAAGTCTCTCCCCAAGACTTGCACTAAGGAGCAGGAGCTATTTCCAGCCCATGGGTCACAGGACTGATCCCACCCAGGACAGACCTGTTGGTTTGGTGGCCATGATCCTCGTCTATAGCAGCGATTTGGTTAAAGAAACGATTCCTAATATTCAATAAATGGCAGTTTTAATTTCTTCTTCATACATGATCTTAAAATGAGATTTTTAATTTTTTTATTTATTCCATAAACAATATAACAAAACTCAGCAAGTTAACAATATGACATTTTCACCATACAGAGTCAGTCACAAATATTTAAAACCTTTGCAACAAGAACAACAAAACCCAAAATATTACAAGAATAATTTACAAGAGGATCTATAAAACAGCAAAGCGCTCACAAATTTTCCAGTTTCCTTTACACAATATCACTACACTCTTTCACAACATTTCTTTTTATTACAAAATTCCCAACAAAAGTTTAATTTTTTTCTTTGTATTTTGGTTTTTAAAACCAGAAACTCTTAAGTATACATCCTTTTATTAACACCCGAAGGTGCAAAAAAAGGGAAACCTCACACATACAAACACTTCACAGCACTTTTCTAAGAAAAATATACACTTACAAAATATTTTACAAATTGGCACACTTAAAAATATACAAGATTTTGTAGGCGTCTTAGAGTGATCCTTAAGAATTATACTTCAATTGACTCTACAGAATATTTATAAAGCTTATTCTAAAAGAAAAAAGGCAAATCATTTCCAAACATGTTAAAATTGCAGTGTAAAATGTGGAACAGAAATGGATATGTTACATTCATAAAAAGGGCCATTTAATAGTTCTTAAATGCTCAAGGGGGGGAATAAAAGTTTTCTTTAGCACCATAAAACAGGAGCAACTTCCTAACGAGGTGCCTCTAGTTCTATGGAAGGGAACTCAAGGAGCAGTACATTCACATCTCTGGAGGCAGCAGTCGAAGCGCCCGGCCGGCGCCGGGGCAGCGGAACAGAGCAGCTCCTTGGATTTCTACCCTGCTTCCCACCGGGAGTAAGAGACAAAAGGAGTTTCACTGGTACCTTGGTTTTGTGTGTGTGTGGTTTAGTCTAGGTTTAAGTCTTCCCTTTGTGCTTTAGAAATGGACGTCTGTCTGTCTGTCTGTCTGTCTAGCTAGCGAAGGGTAGTGAAAAGACCAATTTTATTTCTCGTTTCCTTTTGCACCAAGTGTTTAAAGGCTCAGTAAACGTGTCTGGCAACCCAAGCGTCCTGCGAGATGGAGGGAATCCTCCTGCTTCAGATCCCAATTCCCTTAGATGGCTGTTACTCCACTGTCATTAGTGTCACTTGTTTACCTGAGAAACAGATTTGAAAAGCCTTGCTTCTACCACAGACATTGTACTTGGTTTATTTTATATATTTTTTCTTTTTTTTTTCTTTTTTTTTTTTCTTTTGCATTATTTTATTCCTCCTAGAGATAAAGAGGCACATTCTCCAACAGATGTCAGCGGTTTGAACCATGCAACCTCCACTGGACCCCCTGGGAGCTGCACAGGCAAAGTCCAACACACCCAGCTGAGAAAGTAAAGACCAAGGGCCTGATCCTGCACCAACCCAAGTCCACGCACCTGATCCTCTTCCCACTTACACTGGCTTCAACAGAGTTTTCCTTGGGACTTGACATCACTGGCTGGGAAAGCACTTGGGGCTCGGGAGCCCCCAGGAGCGAGCTCCCACCTAAGAGCTTTGCTAGATCAGGAGCTTAGAGAAAGAACATGGTCCAGCGGCTAAAGGATGACAATGCTTAAAGCAGCTTTATTTTGGTTCCCAGCTTGTTTGGGCCAAAATGCCAAAAAAATTAACAGTGATCCTGATTTTTTAAAAGAGCAAACGGTGCTGCAATGGTTTCTTCAAGAAATCGCCAGCCAGCCTTGGCTTCTCTGAGCTGAGCTGACCCAGCCTCAGCAGGACAGCACAGCATGGCCAGGACAGTCCTGTGCCTGCCCCTGCCCTCCCCTTCCTCCTCCTTCTCCTCCCAAAATGCCTGGCTACCTCTGGTCCACAAGTCATTATTCTCAAGATGTGTTTCAAAAACATCCATCCTCCTATGCTCAAAAAAAAAAAAAAAAAAAAAAAAAAAAAAAAANAAAAAAAAAAAAAAAAAAAAAAGAAAAGAAATGCAAGATATAAACCTGGTAAGATTTATTTTGTAATAAAAACCCAAAAAGGTTTTTATTGGATCCCCATCACTGATATTTTTCTATTTACAAAACCTCTAAATGCAGTCTATGGCCATGGGCTGGGTTGGCTCTTGCTGGGTTGCTGCAGGACATCTCTCCTATTCCTGTGCCATGGGAGACCTGTGCTCCTGTGGCAGATTGGCGAGTACCACCTTGCCCTGTGTAATTCTCCTCTCAGATGGATTTTACAACCTTTGGAAGTGGCCGGTCCCTGCTTTCTCATGCCAGTGCCAATTCCAAGTCACCCAGACCACGGTGACACCGCGGCTCAGCAGCACTGCTGGCACCGTCCTCCCATCCTGCACCGGAGTAGGAGTGAAAAGAGATGAAGCAGAAAAGACATTTTAAGGGATGCTGCAGAATAAACATCTTTTGTGTGGCTTAGCTTCATCACTGCCAAGAGCCAAACGAGCTCCTGGAGCCCAACGAGAAGATGCAAGGGGAGGATGGAAGTTGCACTGGGACTGGGCAAGAGGATGGGCCGAGGTGGGAGCCAGCACAAGCAGGGGCAGGGAGCCCCGGGGGTGTGGGTGGTGGGCAGGGATGGGTGGGACCCACATCCCTGTCCTCCCACAGCTGTGAGCAGTGCCACGAAAAACAAAAATGTAAATGGAGAACAAGAGCTTGGACTGCGAGGGACGAGGCAAAGGTGGGAAGTGAAAACCTTGAGGTAGTGATAGGCAGGTGGAGATGAATCCTAGGAAAGTAAAGTGCCGGCTCTTCACGGAGTTAATCAGTAGGATGCCCTGGGAAACTGCTCTCAGGGACAAGGGAGAGGAACAGAGCTGGCAGATCTTTCAGGATGCTTTTCACAGAAAGCAAGAGCTCTCGAACCCCAGGTGTAAGAAACCACGCAAGGAAGGCAAGAGATTGGCATGGCTGAGTCGGGACCTGCTGGTCAGGCTGAAGGGCAAGAGGAGGTGCACAGGCAGCAGGAGCAGGGACAGGTGTCCTGGGAAGATTACTGGGATACTGTCAGGTTGTTCAGGGACAGGGTGAGGAAGGCCAAGGTGCAGATGGAGCTGAACGTGGCAAGAGACATAAAGAATAACAAGGGCCTCTACAGGTGTGTCAGCATGGAAAGGAAGGGTCAAAGCAGGTGTGACACAACTGGCAGACTGGTAACAACAGATGAGAAGGTTGAGACAACTTCTCTTTCCATCTCCCTTGAGTAGTGGAACCACAGGACAGGGATTGGAGGAGCAAAGTCCCTCCCACTGTAAGAGAAAAGCAAGTTTGTGACCACCTGAGGAACCTGAACATACTAAGACTATGCAACCTGATGAGATGCATCCCAGAGCCCAGCAGGAATTGGCTGATGGAGTTGCCAAGTCAGGTGAACTCTTGGATGACTGGGAAAACTAAANCGGAGTTGCCAAGTCACTCTCCACAGTATCTGAAAAGGCCTGGCAGTCAGATGAAGTCTTGGATGACTGGGAAAACTAAAACATTGAACCACTGCCCTGTCAGCATCCCCTCTGTGCCTGGGAACACCATGGACCAGACCCTCCTAGAAACTCTGCTGGGGCTCATGGGGGACAGGGAGGTGACTCTGGACAGCCAGCACAGCTTCACCAAGGGCAAGTCCTGCCTGGCCAGCCCAGTGGCCTTCTAGGACGGAGGGACTGTATCCATGGACAAGAGAAGGGCTCCAGGTGTCATCTGCCTGGACTTGTGTAAAGCCTTTGACACAGTCCCCCACAACACCTTTCCAAACTGAAGAGAGGTGGATTTGAAGGATGGTCTGTTCAGCAGATGAGGAATTGGTTGGACAGTCACAGCCAGAGGGTAGTGGTCAACAGCTGACTGTCCAGGAGGACATCAATGGTGAGTGCTGTCCCTCAGGGGTGTGTACTGGGAGCAGCAATGTGGAGTATCTTCACCAATGATGCAGATGCTGGGATCGAGTCCCCTCAGCAGGTCTGGAGATGACACCAAACTGAGTGGTGAGGTCAACACGCCTGAGGGACAGCGTGACATCCACAGGGACATGCACAGGCTCGAGAAGGGGGCCCAGGGGAACCTCCTAAGGTTCAACGAGGCCAAATGCGATGTGCTGCCCCTGGGATGGGGCAATCCCTGGGATCCACAGGCTGGGGAATGAAGGGATTTAGAGCAGCCCTGCTGATAAGGACTTGAGAAAGAAATTTATGAGGGTGGTGAAATGCTAGCACAGGTTGCCCAGAGACGTGGTGGCTGTCCCCTCCCTGGAAACGTTCAGTGTCAGGTTGGACATGGCTCTGAGCAACCTGGTCCAGTAGAAGATGTCCCTGCTTTTTGCAGGGGAGTTGGACTAGAGAGGGACCTTCAAAGGTCCCTTCCCACCCAAATACTCTATAAAGATCAAAAGGGAGGAGGACAAGTAGTCAGCTCAAGGCAATTTCTGAATTTTGGGGTCAAGCAGCAGAGCTATGACCTTTTCAGACACTGGGAAGGGCCAGTGCCACACCATGAGGGGCCCAGGCTCTTTAACATCTCCCCAGTCAGAGATTTTTGGAGGACACGGGATGACCACCAAAGCTGTCAGCAACTGGAATGGTAGAAGGACTGAAGCAGAGCAACAAGGCAGCTGGAATTTGTGATTAACACTGTTCTGAAACACCCAGCTGGGTATTCATGGATAAAACAGTCGATATGTTTTACACCTGATCCTCATGCCCTATTGCACATTCCTCAAATGCAGTAAGTATTGCTGTCCTGTCCAGTACAAGGGGTTTTATTATGAGTCCCATATTCATAACATTAAGCATAAGGAGCACAGTACAGGCCAGGTGAAATGTGCTTTCAAATGATGGTTCTGGGTCAGCAAGAAGGTCTGTGCCACATCCCAGCCCTGGGCCTGACCTGTCTCTGTAAAAGCAGCAGCCAGAACATCCAAAAGAAGGGAGCTGCCAGCCCCACTCCAGCAGCATGTGGGGGGAATGCTGAAAAACTGGGATATGCCAACACCACAGCAGTGGATGGAGCTTGTAGTATCTGGTGAGCCTATGAATAGAAAAGAGAGCTGCTGGGGAAGCGGGGAGAGCGTGGTGGCTGCAGGCCAGCCCAGAGCCCAGGGATGGAGCCCTACCACAGCTCCTGCCTCCAGAGTAAATCCTGAGCATCTTCTGGATCTCCCTCCTGGAGCCAGAGCTGGGGTGGGACGCTGCATGCCATGGGGCACCAGGGACCACTGTCATCCAGAGCAACTCACTCCGGGCAACGCCAGCATTTATTCCATGAAAAAATGAACTTACAGGATGTTTTTTATAATTGCTATTTTTTTTTTCAGACCTCGTCCTTTCATCTGTTAAATAAAACACAATGCAACTACCGAGCTGTTTTCTCTGGGATTGCAGAGCCGAGCTAAGCTGCACCCCAAGATGTGTAAGAGCTGAAAACACGATTCTAAACTAACACTCTGCATCTCCACTTTGATTTTAAGTGATCGCTCTGCTTTTCTGCTAAATTAAACCAATTCTGCTGCTTTGCCTGGCGCGTGGGTGGAAAAAAACTGACTTGGGAGGAAACCTGAGCCCAGTCCTGCCCTCTGTGTGACACCACATCTACGCCTGTGGCCGTATCAGCAACATGATCTATCCACTACTGCTAGAAAGGCTCCTCTTCCTCACCGCCTGCTACTGCATAAGGTGTCCAAGCCTCGCATCCCTCTGCTCCCAATTGCTCCCAGGGCTCTTGCATATCAAGGTTTTTCATGAGAAATCAGCAGCAAAACGCACAGGCTCTCAGTTGCACAAGGAAAACAGATCTTTGTTGGGTTTGTTAATCTCGTGGAGGGCGAGGGTGTGGTGAGGAGGGTTACAAATAAGGCCTTTTGAGAATACATTTAGCATTCAATACTTAACGCTGTCTTAATAAAGTCCAGTCATGATCCGGCCCTGATCGGTGAGATCACAAAATAGCTCCATTGGTTGTATTTGTTTCATGAACTGAATCAAAGAAAAGGTTCAGAGTTGTATTTGAAATGAATGACTCTGCTTTTGAAAGTTCAAACTATATTGGCATCGCAAGGTTACACATGGAGGAAACATCAAAGCTACGATGGGAGAGCACTTCTGACAGGCTCTGCATCGAAGATCTTTAAGAAACTATTCAAAGGAAAAGTAAATAGCACTCAATGTATGAAATGTATTAGTTCTGTTTTTATACCTATTTCGGAATTTATCCCAGGTTCTTATAAAATATATAAAACTGAGATACAAAGAATTAGCAATGTAACTTTGCATTTCAAATGATCTTCAGCTACAGGTTTTGCTTTAAGAAAACAGACACTTGAAAAGCAGCTGTTCTGTAGTCTCTAGATGCAGACACTTGAGTTCCTGGCAAACTTACCGTCAGTGGTTTTCTGAACTCCTCCACCATTGCAACTCTCTCCTACAATGAAACTCAACACTTCACCATTAAGTTTTTCTGCTCGTGGTTTCAGAGAGAGGACGTTACCATTTCCCAGCATCGGTTTCAAAGTTCCTTTTTTTTCTTTTTTTTTTTTCCCCTTTTTTTTTTCTTTTTTTTTTTTTTTTTTTTTTTTTTTTTTTTTTTTTCCCTTTATGAGCTTTAAACCACAGGGTGAATCCATGAAATGAGGTAAGTAAATTTGGCACACTTTTAGTCATGTCCATAAAACTTTTGGTAAGTTGTATCAGTGAACAATATCGTTTTTCATCGTGAGTTACAGGTGCTTTTGAAGGGGGGTGGTTAGTACTTAACAACTGGAATGTTTCTAGTAAAACCAAAAGGCATAGCTGCAGAAAACACTCACAACCCAATGTTGATAGAGAAGTAAAAATATATACAATACAGTCACTTGTTCATAGTTTGGCACAATTTTTTGTTGTTGTGGGTAATAGTGCATAAACTACTGTACAACAGTATGACTTTTAAAACAGTCTTTCACAGAGAATACCAGATTAGGTTTGCTTTCAAATAATAAAATTCCCACAATTTCAAACTCTTCATTTCAGCACTTACATTTCAACAGACCACAAGGCAGATTTTGAAAAGGAACCGATGGGGGGAAAAAAAGAAAAAACAACCGAGGGAAAAAAAAAAAAAAGGTAAGAAAAGAACCAAACATCAACCGTCTTTCTAGAAAAGGGAGTCTCTTCTTCAAATACAGGAAAACCCAAAAATGCTGTTTCTGCTTTAAGAAGAATGGAGTCTGATTCCCTGCAGGAAAAAATCAAACATTTGATGCCATCTTAGTTAGCTCGTCTGGAGTCACCACGACGGAGCGAACGCGCTAAAGGCGGGCGGGTAGAGAAGATGCAGCTTTAGATGATGCAGGTTAGGAGACACAACAGCAGAGGGGGCCAGAAAGCACTCAAAAATTGCCACGTGAAGCTCAATTAGGAACGAGTTCTCATTTGCAAAGTAAAGAGCCTTTAAGTTTTGAGATCTTGGCTTTTGGATGCAGAACCTCTTTTTTTTTTTTTTGTGGTTTATTTTTTACAAAATGTTCCAAAAAAAAAAAAAAAGTCTTTCCTCGTCAAAATCATTAAAAAGAGCGTGTAATCATGGTTTTTTGTTTTTTTTTTTTTTAGTTTTTGTTTTTGTTTTTCCCCCAATAAATAAGTGATTAAAAACTGAAGAAGCCAAACAGCAGAAAAGAGTAGCCTTGTTAGTTTTTTAACCCCAGCCAAGCCAGAAAATTGGTCATTCTTTTAGGTAGCTTGCAAGTCATAAGTATTTTCATGCATTTAAAAATAATAATTAAAAAACCAAACAAACAAAAAAAAGAAACCAACCCCAAAACCAAAACCAACCAAAACTGTAAAAGGGGAATGTCTTTTTTTTTTTTTTTTTCATGCAAACTTTTGCTTTCAGGAAGGAAAAACTGAGGAACAGCAGGCCTAGCAGGTGGGAGGGAGGTTAGGGGCATTCCAGCCAGTTTGGTGCAGCATTACCTCAGTTTCTCAAAAGCAGCTGTCACGGGTGGGTCCTTGTGGGGCTGTTCGCGGTCCGTCCGCTTGATTTTACAGTTCTCATCCCTCAGTGATTTCGAACTGGATTTATGACGGTAGAGTTTTTTATGGGTAGGTCCATTATTGCCTAAAGTGCTCAGGTTACTATAGTTTTTATCAAAAAAGGGAGCATGAATGTCCGTGGTGAACCCGGTGGAGCAGTTGGGGCGACCGGGGTCGCAGGTCACAGCTTTGCTGTTTTTGCTCGAGCCCTTGTTGTTTGACTTGTGGTTCTTCGCCGTCCCCGGCGAGCCACCGTTCGCCTTCTTCTTCGACTCTTGGGACGTCCCTGCCAAAATTTTAAGAGTTTTCAGTTTCAGGCTGTTGGACTCCGGTGACCGGAATATGTCTGGAACGCTGTTGTGGCCGACGGGCCCCCACAAGGGCTCAATAGAGGCCATCATAAACCTCTGGACATCGGCCATTCCCGATGCGATGTTGGACAGGATGTTGGAAGGTTCCTCGAACTCCCTCTGGTCGTCGTCCAGGAGGCTGGTGGCGTTGCCCAGGCTGGCTTCCGACCAGCCTGTGCCCCCCTCTTTTCCCAGTGCCCACTCTCCAGAGAGCCCGTTGTGCTTGCCCAGCTTCACCCCTGCTGGGCCGCAGTGCTGAGTGCCCTCAGCCACGCCCTTGGTGGCCGTGGCCATGGCGCCCAGCTGAGTGACCGCCCTGCCGCCAACAGCCGGAGCCTTCTCGCCGTTGACTCCTGCTGCGTTTTTCCCTTTCCTGGTGGATTTGGATGCCTGCCTGGAGTTTTTCCCTTGAGGCTTATCGGTTCCTTTGTTGGTTTTGGGTGATTTTTTCCGGGTGGCTTTCTGGGAAGAGCTTTGGTTTGTACCCACATTCTTGCTGGATGAACTTTTCCTCTTCGATTTTGACACTTTGCTATTGGTGCTAATTTGACCAGATGGCTCATTAAATGTTGACAAGCATGGACTCTTTTCGAGAAGGCTGACAGAATCTTCATCGTTGAACATATGGAACTGGAACTGGTGATTATTTAAAGCAAACCCATTATCTGCCTGATCCTCGGTCTGCAGGACCCCACAGTTCCACTTGACCTTCTCAGAGCTGTTGAGGGAGGCCTGGGGGCTCTCCTGAAAGCCCTTCAGGGTGCCCAGAGGCTTGGCATCAGAGCCAGCGATCTGTGGGGACAGGTTGGGAGTGTCAGGAGGGGACATCTCCGAAAGCGACGACTGGCGGAACCTATCAGGCGTGAAGTTGGAAATGTCTAAAAGGTCCGTGGACTCCTTCAAAGGGGTGATTTCATCTATGCTCTGCTGGATCACTAGCTTGGGACTGCAGTGGGCCAAGAAATCATCATTAATATCATCCTCGCCGTCCTTTTCACAAGACTTTAAACTTAAAGAACTGTAATTGCTAGAACTAACTGACAATGAACCCACTGAATCAAAACTAATGAGCCTGCCATCATCCGTACTGAGTGTACCTCGTTGGAAATGAAAGCGCCCCTCTCCATTATTGAAATGACATGACTGATAAGAATCATCAGACTGCACTTGTTGGCTATCCGGCATGTAATTTTTTTGGTATAGCAATTTGCCGCTATTCAGACTGACTTGAGTGTATCCCGAGGCGGGGAGGCCGTCCGTGCCCGGGGCAAACTCGCTCGGCATTCCGGCCGCCTCCGGCACGTCCCCGGGGAAGTCCTGGCGCTCGCTGCCCTTGCTGGCCGGCCACATGCTGCCGAAGCCGCCCTGCTCCATCTCCAAGTGGCCGGGCGACTGCTGCAGCTCCGACTCGGAGGGCGGGGAGAGCACGCAGCTCTGCGCCGGCTGCAGGGACGGGAAGGGCTTTTCCGGCGGGACGATGCTGGGGAGCGGGTGCTGCTGCTGCTGCTCGGAGGGGTGCTGGGAGAAGTACGGGATACCGGTGTTGCTCGACAGATCCGAAGCATCTAACAACGTCTGCAGATACCCTCCGGGGATCAGGGGTACATTGGTGGTGATATTAGCAGATGGCAGAGGCTTGTCTGAAGAGGAGGTGGATGGTAGGAAAGGAGAATTTTTAGCAACCTTATCCTCGTGGCACTCTGGGAGATGGGAGCTGTCTGAAGCACAGGGGCTGTTTTCGTCCTTCAGACGCGCTGCAGAGTCCTGGTTTTCCAGTGCTGGGGAGTCCTCTGCCGTACTGGTGGCAGCTTTTATCTTCTTGCACTTCAACCTGGCTTCACTTTTGAATTTGATTCTGCGGAGCACTTTCCGCTCCGTCCCCTTGTGCTCCCGCTCCTGCGGTTTGCACTTCACGGCGATGCCCGCGATGTCGTGGACGTGTAATCCGTTGGCACAGCTGGGGGCGGCGATGGCTAACGCCGGCAGCCCTTTCAGGCCCACGTCCTCCTTACTGCTGCAAGGCTGCTTGTGATCAGAGGAGCAAGAGCCCAGCTTGTTCACTGATTGCTCGATGGCTTTAATTCTTTGAATCCGGTGCCTGTTTGCTAGCTTGCATTTTCGCTTCCGTGGGTGAGGGAGGAACGAAGCATCTGAGCCGTTAAGATAGAAATTCTGCTTGTGGTAGAGAGACGATCTGAGCAAATCCAGCCGGCTCTGCTGCCTCTCCTGCCAGAAGCCCTTCAGTGGGGCCAGCTTCTTGTATTTGCTGAGCAGCTCCTCGTTCAGAGTAACAGTTGTCTCGTTGGCATCCACTTTGCTGAGCTTCACCAGCATATGCTTCTCCCCTTTAAACCTGTTAATGATGATGTACTTGATGATCACGGGGGGCTCCTTGCGAGAGACTTTTCGCCGTTTCTTGGGGCACCACTCGTCGTCGTCCTCCTCCTTGGGCCCGTCTGGGAGCCACTCCTTCTTGTCCAGGATCTTCTCGTTCTCGATGGAGTCCACATCGTACAGGTAGTCGTCGCTGTATCGCACTTTCCTCTTCGCCCGCAGCCCGTAGTTCTGCTGGATGAAGGAGCCGGAGTGGTCCCGGGCCAGGTAGCGGCTGCAGTCCTTGATATCCCGCAGCACGTCGTAGGAGGACTCCGTGCAAGTGCTGTCGTCGCTGAACTCCCCGGAGTCCTCCGTGGAATTCACCGAGTCCAAGAAGTGGCTCCTCTTGGAGCCCACGTACTGCACCATCTCTGTGCTGTTGCAAGATTTATTTAAGGCAGCTTTCTCCTCCTCCTCACCGTCCTCTTCCTCGCCATCCTCCTCCTCCTCCCCCCAGATGATGCCTTCCTCGGATTTGAATTGAGAAGGGTCGGTGGCACCGCTGGGCCCCCTTTTCAGGGTGCTCCTGCTGTCCCTTTTGGTGCAGTTGCTGAACACACTGGGGAAGAAGTTGAACTGGGCGTCCTCTTGTAGGGTGGTGGTCTTCTCCCGCACGTTGTCCTGGAAAGATTCGTATCTAATCTTTAGGGAGCAGACATCACTTCCCAAGGTGGAATCGTCATCATCGAACATGTAATTGTCCACGTCTTCCTCAGAAAACAGATTTACAGAAAGCTCATTTTTGGAGCAGAGGTCAAGCAGCTCAATTTTACTTTCACTAATGAAAGATTCAAAATAGCCCCATTCCTGGTTGGGATTTGTTAGTAAAGGTTCCTCACCATTGCATTTGTCTAATAGTAATCCCTCGTAATAATTTTTCTGAGTGGGGTCCTCTGAATCACTGTCAGATTTTTCTGCATCTCTTTTGTCTGTTGCCCTCGATTTATGCATAGGGAAGCTTAAAAGCTGGTCTGAAAGCAGTTGATCCCCATATCTCATGGTTTCTCCTGTGCTCATGCAGTGAATCCCTATATCAGAGACCGAACAGGTGTCATAATCCCTATTTATATCCCCCACTTTCAAGCTTATTCCCGGCTCCGCATCAATGCCGTCCTTGGATTCAATAAAGCAGCCCAGACAGGTCCGGCTCGGCTGCATCAGGCAGTCTCCCGTCAGCGCCGACATCCCCCCGGGCTCCATCATGCTGAAAGGAGCCTTCTCGCAGTCGCCCGGCAGCGACCAGGAGCTCATGCCCTTGGTCACGCAGGACGTGAGGGAGATGGCGTGGGCCGAGGAGTCGTCCGAGGCGTGCTCGGGGACATCCGTGAGGCGCAGCGGCGACTGGGGGCTCAGCAGGCAGGGCTTCTTGGCCGTCAGGGTGCGGTGGCACGCGGGGCCCTCCTTGGGAGCCGCGCTCAGCGCCGGGAACGACGCCGCTGCCTCGGCGGCGCTGCAGGGCCTCTCATCGCCGTCCAGGGCGTGCGACTCTGCGGGGATGGAGGAAAGGAGGAAAAAGAGACAGGGGTTACCACCCTTGTAGGTGTCAGGCTCGCCACCCCGCTCCCCTTCTCCCAGGGCTTCGTGGTGACTTCTCCCAAGTGCTCCTTTGGGAAGCCCTTCCCAGCAATCCTTCCCTCCTGGATGCAGTTAACGTGACGATGTGCATGGAAGGCAGAGGTAAACAGGCTGCTCCCTGCAGCCAGCTGGAAGAGGTACAAGAGTACGTTTAAAACACGCAACCCATCCGCTCTTCCCTCCTCATATCCATACGGTTACCTGGAAACTGCCTCTCAAACCTCACAATGTTATTAAAAAAAAAAACAAAACAAGCCTAATAAAAATGTTCTCATTAACATAGAAAAAATTAACAGGAAAGTAAGATTCTTAAAGAAACAAAGTACCCGCCCTGCGGGGTCTGAGCTTGCACACACCTGAGCTGCTTTACTGCTCCGGAGTCAGGAAGTGATGGCTGATTTTAAAAACCCAGCGGTCTTTTTGTCACTGTCCACGCCAAGGGAAGGCAGAAGATAACACAGAGTTTAAAGCAATTATTGTTAGAATTATTGTGGGGTTCGCCATTCTTCCCTAATCGCTAAAAATGCCTTTTTAGTCATGTAAGGATTTTTTAACCTAAGGATTTTTTTAGTTTTACCTCGTTGCGCTTCTTTTATGGCAGAATAAAGTTATGAATGTACTTTTATCTGACTCCTGGCTCAACGGACGGTATGACCCTTGAAATTTAAATACGATGTCTTTTCATCCATGAACACGCTCTGATATCTCTGTATTAAAAAAAAATATATTCCAATGAGTGCATTCATCCCAGCCAGAGAGCTCTGCCGACTCGGAGCCTGGTGCTTTTGTCATGGCTCAGGTCTTTCCTTTCTGGTGGCTCCACTGAAGGCAGAGGGGCGAGGGCCAAAGCTTTCCAAGGAGGGACAAGGGCTTTAAAACACAACTGGAGCACCAGGATGTGGCGTTAAATGGGGCATGCAAATGGATTTATTTGGCTGCTGCGACCATCCACAAGTGCTCTTATTCCAAACTGAGAGCAAAGTGAGTCTCCTGCATCCTTGGCAGCCTGGGGAGGGGAGGTTTGTGCTGGCACCAGCACGATGGAAAACCCCCCAGGTGGGGAGCATGGAAAGGAACAGGATGCCATGGAAGGACTGGGGTGCCTCTCTGTGCCAAGCAGGAGGTCAAACCCCCCCCAGTTTCATCCCAAACACTCCCATAAGTTTTGTGCTACAGGGGCCTTAGGGATGGAGCCAGCAGTAAAGTCTGAACAAAGCACAGACTGCAGCTGGAGCCTCGCAGCGCTCCCAGGACTTTAAACCTCTTCCCAAAGACTCCCCAGCTCCAACCAGAAGTGCAGTGCAATGCCTGTCATCATCTTCAACATGAACGACCTGGAAAAGGCCAGACTGGCTTGCTTGAAAACGGTTAAAAAAAGGAAATAAATAAAAAAGCTGACTTTTGAGTCCCTCCCACCAGTCTTCAGATCAGAAATGCAGAGGTGGTATCTTTTTCCTTAAGCACCAAAACAAATTAACCAGTGCAGTTCCACTTCAGAAGTAAAATAAAATAAAAATCAGCTTGGAGCTGACAGGAAGCATGGAAAATTTGAGGATAAAAGAAGAATGTCTGTGAATGCTGTAAGACTCAAAGAAGGGGGAGGCAGAAAGCTGAAATTCAATCTCAAAAGCTGCCTTCAATAGGCAAAGCTGCTATTATATAAAATAAACTGTCTCTGGGCGTTTCTTTAGGTTTATACTTGTGTGAGTGAACTTAACTCTTGTGAAATACAAAAGCCAAAACCTGATTTTCTGGGCCCCCATATCAGCCTAAAATCAGGCCTGTGTTCCACTGATGCTCCCTCCAAGGGTTCACACAGAAAATGCTGGAGAAGCAAAACCACTTTTCCCAGTTTCCCTCAGCATCCACCCAAGAGCACATGGGCAAGGGGAGGTGGCAGCTCCAGAGCTTTGTGCTGGCTCCTGGCCTTGGATTCAGCAGCAACTCCCACACACCAGTGTTCAAACTGAAAGTTTAAACTGACAGAGGGAAGGCTGGGATGGGATATGGGGAAGGAATTCTTAGCTCTGAGGGTGGGCAGGTCCTGGCACAGAGTGCCCAGAGCAGCTGTGGCTGCCCCTGGATCCGTGGAAGGGTCCAAGGCTGGATGGAGCTTGGAGCAGTGGGATGGTGGGAGGTGTCCCTGCCCATGGCACGAGGTGGCACTGGATGGGCTTTAAGGTCTCTTCTAACCTAAAGCACTCTACAGTGTTATTAAAGTACAGTGTAATTAAAGCACTTTTTAAGCCCTGTTTAATTGAATTCCATGGAAGTGGTATGAGGTTCTAAAAATCCCCTCCTTACTGATCAGGGCAGCACTGATTTTGTTGCCCACTGGATCAGACAAAGGGACCATGGCTTTTCTGCAAAATCCCTTTGCAGCTCCAGCAGCTGCAGCTGTACCCTGTGTAGTCAGGAAGGAGATGGGCTGACAGGCACAGACACCTCCCAGATAACATCCCAGGGGCAAGTGTGAGCCTGTGCCTCACCTGCCACCAGCACGAGCTGTGGGGTCCTCATGGGCACCCACATGGCTGGAGGTGCTCCAAGGTTTTGGCGAAGAACAAGAACATTTGTCTCTACCACCCTGTTTAGAGCTGACAGAAAGATCTGAACATATGTCAGAGGACCAAGTCCTTGACATCTAACAGGATCAAATTTATATATAAATAAAGTATATTTATCTGTCTCAAGATTTATGGGCCGATACAAAATGTAAAAAGCCATGAAATTAAACATAAAACACATTGAAGAATGAAAGCATCAGGCTCTGCCTCCCCTCTGCATTTACTGTGGCCAGAGATTACAGTCCAAATGGCCTCAGAAAATGCTTGGAGGCTTATTTATTTCAATCAGGGTTTCAGACAGCTGAGCACTGTTACTCCTAATTAGTTATTCTGAAAGCAAATATAGAATCGATGAAACAGATACAAAGTTGGGCATTTTGGGAGGCTGCTGCAAGGGGCTGATCCTTCCCCACCCATGTTGGTGGCTCTCAGGAGCACGACCTGTCTGTGTAGAAAAGGGATCAGAGGATAGGGAATCCCACGTGCTGGGTGATGGGACACGGGCAAGAACGAGCTCACAAATCCAACCTTCACTTCTCACTAATCCTGGTTTCTTTCTCCTACCCAATCTCTAATTTCCCCCCAGTTTGTAATGACTAAGTATCCTTAAGCCAAATTTTGCCAGTATTGGCTAATGAGATCAAAAATGCTAAGAAAGGGAAAGATCCCCAACAGACAGAGGGGCTACAAAGTCCTGGATGACTTTTTTTCCCCAAGAAACCAAACTAAAATCTCTAATTCAAGCTGCATGCACACATAAACATTTCCAGCCATGCCCATGGCACAGGTAAAAGCAGTTCTTGTTAAGGCCTAAAAAGGTGTAGATTTATGGCTGGAATGATTCCTGTGCAGAAAACACCCATTTACTCCCCTGCTCCACATTCAGAGATACCCACAAACTGCTAATATAAAATGCACAAAAGGAATTAGGAAAATAAGTTAGCTTCCAAGTTGTCGCTGCTCCCTCATGTACCATAATTAAGTTCCTTACCATTTTCTTTCACCCCATTAATCAGGATAGTTTCTTGGTCTTCTGAGGCACAATCCTGCTCTTGTTGGTCATCCATCAATTTAACCTCTTTCTGTTCACTCCATGCCCCACTGCATCTGGCCAACCTGCACATTTCCAGAAACACAACCACAGTCAGTGCAATCCCCAGGATCAGCTCAAGGAACCGTGAATAAAAAATAACAACAATAAAACACCCCCACACAGCCTCACACGCTGCCTGCATCCTCCTTAAGAGGACAAATCCAATTTATTTAGGCTCTCAGCTTGTCACTTTTCCACTCCAAAAGCCAAGTCCCATGTATTTTCAGCAAGGTGAAAATGTTGTGTATCAGCATTTCCTTCCCCAAAATCCTGCTTTGGGAGGTGGAGAGGTGCTCAGCACTTCAGCAGGACCCTCCACATCACCCAAAATTGCTGTGCATTAGTCATGTCCAGCCAGGAAAGCCCATCCATCTCCAGATGGATCAGTGGAGAGATGAAGGAGAGGATTCATCCCAGTTCATCAACAGCAACTCTACAATGGAGCTGGAAAAAAATGCAGATAGTGGAGTGACAGCTGCTCACCCTCGCTATCAGCCACTGCCCTTCCAAGCACTGGCAGGT
Organism: Promerops cafer; assembly: GCA_013398275.1. Lineage (NCBI taxonomy): Eukaryota > Metazoa > Chordata > Aves > Passeriformes > Nectariniidae > Promerops > Promerops cafer. The sequence goes on from VZSE01014932.1 coordinate 78,775, forward strand.
ATAAAAAACTTCCCCAAAAAGCAGTTTTTTTGTGGAAAAGTATCTCCAGTCTCACTGTTCACCACGAGAGCTCCACCCATGGAAGCCTCCTTCCCCAGGCCCCTAGGACTGCCCCCACTGCCCCTCTGGGTGAAGCCCCACCTCCAGTGAGTGATGAGCAGTCCAGGCTGACTGGGCTTGGTAGGGCTTCACCAGAGCAAAGAACCTCAGGGGAGGATCCAGCCCAGATCTTCTCCCTTCCTCCACTGAGGTTCCCCCACCCTTCAAAGCCATCATCTGCCTATGGAGAGGGAGTAGGAGCAACAGAGTGATGTGGCTGAAACCCGGGCATGGGTGGCACTGGAGAAGCCTCATCAGTGCTCCTGATTGACAGAATTTCACTTCTTTGACTGCAAATTCAAGTCAAAATCTATTTTATGCCCTTCTGGTGCCTAGAACTCAATTTTTTCTCTCTCACAGAACAGGTACTAGATTGCAGCATTGGTTTAGGTGTTTTTCTGGGTTTGGGGTTTTTTTTGTTTGGCTTTTTACTTTTCACATCAACACTTGTCAGTGTCTGCTGCTCCCACAGCACTCACTGCCCTGGGGTTCAGCAGCCAAACTTCATTCATATTCAGATTTGCAGTGGAGTCCTCTTAATTAACGTGAAATCTTTACAACCGCCTTAGTAAGTGAAACCTTCACCCAACTTAAAGATGTTGTGACACCGAGAGGAAGATAAGAATAACAAGCATCAGTAACTCCATTCCTTTGCATATTTAGAGGAATATTTAACTAACCCCGAGAGTTTTCCTTTGATGCAAATCCCCATCTCAAAGCTCTCCAACGCCAGCCGGTTTGCTGTGGTAAGACTCCTCTCCTGCCAGCACCCTCCCCACCCCCTGAGCTCCCTCCGTGGCCTTTCATCGCTGACGTGCTGGAGCAGGAGATGCTCCAAAAGCCAGAGCAGAGATCAGAGTTATTTTTCCATGAAGGAGATTAATGTCTGAGTGTGGAAGGTGCTCTGCATCTGCCACTGACAGGCTACAGCTTTGTGCCTCTCCTTGATAATATCTCCTGCCTGTTAAATGTGCCTTAATTAATAGAAGTATTAATAAGTTTTTAGAAGATCTATTAATGAAAATATTAATAAAATATCGTCAGCCTCAGGAGAACCAGAGGGGTCTCAGGAGACCAGAGAACCAGCACTGGCTCCACACACGGGCCAGTGTGGCTACTGGGGAGGGGGCTGAGGTGAGGATGGTTTGGGTGGGAAGAGACATTAAAGCCCATCCAGTGCCACCCCCTGCCATGGGCAGGGACACCTCCCACTACCCCAGGTTGCTCCAAGCCATGTCCATGAGGAAGAGTCCATCTTTCCTGGATTCTGATGGATACTGAAGGGCCAACCTTCACAGAGAGAGCAGGGAACAGATGGGGGGCCAGCAGTGAGCATGCAGGCAGCCAAGCAAACAGGCACAAAGAGAGACTTTACAGACCTTGAATCTCGCAGTAGTATGATTTTTTGGGATGTGTGTGCACAAGGTGGTGGGAGGCATGCCTGGGATGCTCCTGGTGGATGAGATCCAAAGGCTGGAGAAGACAATGAAGACAATGAAATGCAACAACAAAGGGGATGTGCTTGGGGACAGCTCTCTTCCTCAACTGCAGCGACCCAGAGAGCAGAGCTGAGCTCCAGAAACCAGGTGGAAAGGACTGAGAAGGGTCCAGGTGGGTGATCTTCCCACAGGGTCAGACAGAGATGAAGTACAAACGGGACAGACAATCCAAGTTTGCTGAGACCTGCTGAACAAGGGGACTTTTGGGACCAGTGTGACCAGGAAAGGTGAGACTCCAAAAGGGACGGGGAGAAACAGCAGCAACTGGGAAAGAAAAGCTGACAAAGGGGCTGGACGTGATGCAGAACAGGAAGGAACAGAAGGCTGGGGATAACAAAGAGGAGAAGAACAGCTGGGTCCCAGGCAAGAAAAACTAAACCAGGAGAGGTCTAGGGCATAAAGGCAGTGAGCAGAGAATTCGCTGGAGAGCACAGAACACAAGAGTCATCTGCAGACTGAGGCATAAAAGGGACAGAATACAGATTTCAGATGGTGTCAGGCTACTGAAGAGAGCCACGGCTGGGGTCATGCTCTTATGAAGAGCTGGCAGGAAGAAAACCAGGCACCAGCTCCAAGTTCCTGAACTTGACTGGAGCCAGAGTGGACGGAGGAAGAGGACGGCGGGCGGAAGGGCGAAGAGGTGGGGTCGGATAACTCCGGGCCTCTGGAGGAGCAGGACAGGAGCACAGCGGGGCTGGCTGTGCTTCAAGGACAGGCACAGCACCTTCAGTCACAGGGAGGAATTCAGAAGCACTTTTGCTGATTGCACCACGGACTTCAGGGCATCGGCCTGCTAAGATCACAGCTGGCACCACAGAAAGTCACTGGCTAGCAAGGAGATGGAGGGGAAGAAGCAATAGGAAGCAAGCAGTGGAGCAGAACAACAATGCAACTAGTTTTAAGCACAAGATGGACAAATTAATGGACAGAAGGACAGGATGCAGAGCTGTGGTAGCAATAGCCAGGGCTCAGTGACCTGGAGAAACCCCTTTCAGCCCTGTGGCTCAGGTCAGGTGAAAGACTGCAAGTGCCTCTAAAAACCCTCAGCATCACAACTGAGGAAATTCCCCGTTCCTCACAATTCCTGTTAATTTTCCTATTTCTAGTGCTCACAGGGCCATACAAAACCTGTTGGTGACCAGCCCACGTGCACACCTCTGGGAGAACACAAACACAGCACTGCATTGGACCCTCTGCCACAAACCTCCTGCTGCCTTCCAGCAGGTCCTTCAGCCCAGGGGGCCAAGAAACCCAAAAGATGCTTTTGTTCTCTTTTAAAAAACCTCCTGAGACACTCAAGAGGTTTTCTGGGTGTTGCTGGAGTGGAGGCAAACGTGGCTGGAAAATGAAGTCCCAGCTGAGGCTCCACCAGCTCCCTCTGCTCCCACCACAGAGCAAGATCCTGGTGCAATGTCCCTTCACCAGTTCCTGGGAGTAAAACCAGATTATTTCTTGCTGTAGAAATTCCTAGAATTGCAGAATCCCAGAATGATCAGGGTTGGAAGGAAACCTTGAACAGAGAAGGAAACACCCAAATTGCAAAGCTAAAAATCCTGGACACGTTCCCTCACTCCCCTCCAGTCACATAAATGATGGACCTGCTGCTCACTTAAGCCCATCCAAACTTTAGGATTTAAGCATGTTCCTGTTAACACTGATTTTACAAAGACAAAAGGGGAAATGCCATCCTTTCATACAACAACAACAAAAAAAGCATCTGCTCAATGGCTGCCCTCTACAAAGAGAGCAACAAGTTGCTTTGCTTCTTTGTCAGCCAGAAAAGGCCTGTTTTCCCCAGCCTGGTGCAGCTTTTCTGAATGGATGTTTACAAAGTGCACAGGTCCACCACTTCACTCTGTCAGAGATGAGATCCCCTTCAGCCTCTCCAGCTCCACAGATCCCCAGATGCCAACCCTCGGAGGAATTGTGCCAAGGGACCTGCTGGAGAGGTTTCCTCCCCCTGAGGACTCCCTGCAGACTCTTCCTTGGGAAGCAGCAGTGATTTATTTGGCTCATGGCATTTCCCAGCAGAATCAGGGATGGTCACAGTGCTGCCCTGGATGCACTTACAGGGGATCACACAAACAAGTTGGTCCTGATTGCCACAGAATCCAGTGCTTGGCCACTTAAATCTATGTATCTCTATCTCAATATAATCTATAAATACAAAGATCTATTCACTGCTGGTTGAACATCACCTCATTCCTATTTCCATTACACCACAGAGCTCAATACTCCCTGCCCAGGCAGAGGAGGGAAAAGAAATCTACCAGGTAAAAATAAGAAACAGACCATGAACTTGACAGAAAGCCCAGCTGCACACGTGGGAATCCTGTGAGGTGGACAAGACTCTGAGCTGGTGATGGCTGCTCTGAAATTAAAGTTGCAAGAGTGTTTCATCTTCAAGCTGAATAAACAAAAAGTCACTCACACCCAGACAAAAGCCAACGTGCAAGCTCCTATTTACACAGAGCTTCCCCATCCTGAGTGTTGTAGCTCATGAGGGTAGATGGGGAGGGAGAATCCAAAGTGGAGGAGAATCTTTTTATGGAGAAGTGGGGGAAGAAAGCCAAGAAGAAGAAGAAGAAGAAGCTCTGCCTTTTTTTTTGCTGCAGAATTGTGAATAAGTGCAGGTGTTCTATATATGCAGTTGTATCTTTCAAAAAAAGAGCTTTAGAGAAATTAATTACATGTCAGAGCCTCTGACAGGTCTTTTAAGAATTGTGATACTTTTGAATGAAAACATTATATACTTAAAAAGAAATACCATGTAAATGTCTCCGAGATATTTACAGTCACTGGAGTAAGAGTAGGAGAGGATTCAGCTCTCCCCGTGGATGGGGGATGCTGAGCACACCATGCTCCTCCTAACCATGTCTCCTGCCCCTGCAGGACCTCAGCAGCTGCTGCAGAAGCTCAGAGCAGAGCTCAGGGCCAGGAACTGGCTGGGAAGAGGAGCCAGGCTCTCCCCAAAATGCTCCATCCCTGAGCACCCAGCTCCTCTCAGCTACAAGGACATCACACACCCCTCCTCCTGTGCTGACACGGGCAGCCGGACCTCTCTGGAGGACAAGAGCCAGGTGGTTTTCTGCTTGGTTGGTTTTTCCTTGGGTTCTTTCCACCCTTTTTTTTAACTCTTTAGTCCCACAGCAGGACACAGGACAGAACTTCCCCTGGAGGAACTGTGGTGAGGCAGCACCAGAAGCCACAGCAATGCCAGGCTGGTCGTTCACTGACCTGAAGGATGCTGTTTTCCTACCAGATTCTGAAATTCCCTGATCCTTTTTATTCCAGGGATGCCATTTGATCCTTGTTTTTTCACTATAGTTTCATAACTGGGGGATGAAGTGCTCAAAATTTGCACTTGCCAGCAAATGAGGGTGTATTTTAATACTAACAGCACCTCTCTGAGTAAAGCTCTGCTTTAGAATTTACATTTCTACCTAGGCCAAGGGTCTCTGATTTTTGCCGACGATGAGGAGAAAGTGCAGAGTACCTGAGGTTTCCAGGTCTGAGAGGGTCAGAAAGGTGAAGTTGCTAAGGAAAGGTAGAGTGTGAAACCATCCTCCCCCTCTGCCCACCACGAAGTGCTGCTCCAGTCCACGAAAGGGGCGTTGGACTTGAGGGTTCTGGTTTCAAAGCTATTTTCCCAGAAAAATCTCACCAGGAAATTGCATCTCCCAGCAGTTCCCTGGGCTCTTCCTATCAATGATGGTGAGTATGCTGGAGAAAAGCCTGAGTGAAGGAGAAACAGGAAACAAAGAAGGGTTCTGTGGGTCAGTCCCAGCAGTGAGACATCTGAAACCCTATGAGAAGGTAAGATAGAGCCAACGTTAGCTGAGAATAGGGTGAGGTATAAATACAGATAAAAGCCTCCAATTAGGAATGAATCTGGGGGCGGGGGGGAATAAAGTTGATTAAAGAAAAAGGAGGTTGCAGAGAAAATGGAGAACACAAAAACCATGAGAAGAGGAAACAATTTCAGAACTGGTGTGTTCCCAGAAGGTGTAAAGGATGGATGAGTTGTTAATATTCATGGCAAGCCTCCACTTTTCCTCAGCTGAAAGCAGATGCAACAATTACTGCAGAGCCCAAGCCCCAACTCCAGCAGACCCCAGATATGATATTAAGAACAGGCTATTTAAAGCCAGCTCTCAAATAAATGACAGTTTCTGACCTTACTCTGGGAGGACATAAGGTGTGAGTGTTTCAAGACCTGTCACAAACAACTTTAAGGCAAAAAGAAGGAAGTGAACAAAATTACAGCCTTCCTGACAAAGCACACGTTAAATACCAAAGGAGCTTTCTCTGTGAATGTATTCTCAGACATCAAGAGCAGCAGCGTATCACAAAGGGAAAAAGGTGGCAATTAAAATCCTGGAGGAGCTGAAACGCATGAGGGAACGTCTGAAATGTGGAGGGTTTCAGCATAATACTGTCCTGGGTTAGGGAAGGCAGAGCTGCCAAACCCCAGAGAGGAGAGCTCCAAAATGCACAGCAGGAAAGGGAAGAGTCAGGGAAGAATCACTGGAGAGAAGGGGAAATGGAGAACAGAGAGACACAGAAAATGCAAGGGAAAAGGATGGTCCAGGGCCACAAAGGTTGTTGGCCTCAGGTGAGCAGAGCTCCACTCCACGTCCCCACAGATGTGAGAAACCTGAGAAAACCTTGATGATTCAAGTGAGGAAAAATTAAATATCCCTTTTTACCAAATGTGGGGTGAATTTGCACATGGGGGCCAGGTAAAGATTCCCCTGGGAATAATGAGGGTGAGGAAATGCAGGAGCCCAGGTGGAACTCAAGAGGGTTTCAATGAGTTTCAACCCCATTTTTAGGACAAGAAGCATAAAGAGAATTCCTGCCCACCGAGAGCAAGGGAGGATGATTAAGAAGAGTCGCTGGGGTTTTTTTTGGTCATCCTCTCATATTTTATAGAAGTGGAAGGAAATGAAGCAATAATTAGTGTCAGCAGCTGCATAGTTTTGAAAAGCACTGGCAAGTGAGGGGGAGATTTTCATCTCCTGAAAATGAGTAAGAACACAAACTTTGGTTTAGCTGTGATGGCCAGAAGTAAAAACATTTCTAATTAATAGAATCACAGAATGGCTTGGACTGGAGAGGATTTTAAAGCCCATCCCACCCCCTGCCATGGCAGGGACACTTTCCACCATCCCAGACTGCTCCAAGCCCCAGTGTCCAGCCTGGCCATGGACACTTCAGGGATCCAGGGGCAGCCACAGCTGCTCTGGGCACCCTGTGCCAGGGCCTGCCCACCCTCCCAGGGGAGTTTTTTCCTCTTCATTCCTAATGTGAATCTCCCCTCTGGCAGTTTAATCTCCCCTTGCCCTGTCTACCTGTCTGGAAAGCCTCTCTGCATCTTTTTTTAAAGCTCCCTTTAAGTAGCAAAGATGCCCAAAGTCAGCCCCAGATGTTGCTTTTTGCCCTTCCTCCTTAAAAGCAGCTGTATTCCAAACATGTCGTTTTCACTCCATCTCTGGATATAAAGCTAAGATAAATCAGAAATGTTAAGGGCCTGGATTTCTGAGAAAATTAGAGTGAAATGATTAAAAACTCCAACTCTCATGAATCTGCAAAGGTTGAAAATTCAGCAGGATCGTGGGGTATTAACCTCAGAAAAAACACGAGGACTCTCCAAAGCTAATTATATGTCAGTCTGCTCTAAAATAAGAAAAGCCAACAAAGAATAGTTTGGGATGGAAATTTCTTGATGGGCAGAATTGCTTCATTGAAATGAACTTATTACCCAGATTCCCTTTCTGCTGCTGTATTTATGGATCCATTGACAAACCAGTGGCTGAAAAGCTTAACAAACTCTTCCTGTGAACCTCATCAGGAAACAGGAGAGGCCAAGGTTAAGTGCATTAAGATTACAGAAGCTGATAAAGAAAGGGGATGTTTCAGAGTCCCTCACACACTGGGTATTATGAAATAACTCAGCTGAAAAAGGGTGTGTAAAATTTTGTTTAGAGGTATGGATTAATGCAGAGCCCAAACAGCACAAAGAGTTGGATTTCACATGGATATGCTGAAGTCTCAGTCCTAAATTTTGCCACTGCCTCTTTCCCTATGAGAAATATTCTCTTCTTTTCCCTGTTAAAAAAAGAACACCAGCTTTTAAAAAAAAAGAAGGAGGAAAAGAGGAATGTTTTTTTCTGTATGAATTTGTAATATATTAAAGTTTGGACTAAGGAGGGTAATTAGGCTGGTGCCGGAGGAGGATGTGAAAGCTCATCAGAATATTTGCAGTAACCCTAGTGGGGTAAACATTTCTCTTTTCTAATATCTTCAAATTAGAAATTTTATAGGAGAAAAAGAAATTTTAACAAATCTCATTTGTCTCTTATTAGCAATTAGCCAACGTGGACCCAAGATAAAAAGTGTTAATTTCTAAAGTACATATAATTTTCATAAAAGCACAGATAGGGAAACCAAATGATGGAGGGCTTGGCTTAGGCACAGGAAGGAATTAAGATGGAGCAAGGGGAGGAAGGGCTCATTCCTCCCATGTTCTACACAAAGAACTGGGAGCTGCTGGTCCCTTACTACGGGACATGGAATCCCAGAATCCCAGAATTGTTTGGGCTGGAAGGGACTTCAAAGCTCATCTTGTTCCCATGAGCAGGGCCATGCCATGTGCTGAATCCCAGGCCATCAGCTGCAAGAAAGTAAAGATTGCCAGAAAAGAGGCAACGGTGAGAAATCCCCCCAAAAAAGGGTGATGTTCCACAGGGATGTGGAAGACAAAATCCCCTTAGACATTACACCCGAGTTTCTAGCCAGATCCTTTGAATATTCCTGAACAACTCCCAAGTCTCATAAGGATTTTTCCTTCCTATGTTCATATAAATGACTGCATTGACAGCAGATGGGCCCTTCCATACGATTTCCTTTTTAAACTTCCAACTTCATGCAATTCCTGCATATTCCTTGTGCTTGGAAAGGAGAACGCCCGTGCTTGCAGCTCTGGAGCACAAAGCTGGGGTTACTTCTGCTCATTTTGTTTTGCTTTTAAAACCTTTAGCTGCACAAACAGGTAGCAACCCTTAAATACATCATCATCACCATCATTTTTCCCTGAGACCACCTCGGTGCAGTGGCTCAGCCTGGCAAGGCGAGCCTAAAAGTGAGCTACACTTAGGGAAAACATGCAGCACCTACTGACTTGGGTTTATTTTCCTGAGTAGTTTCCTACAGCTGACACAGCTGGACCACAGATTTCACAGGTAAAACAGCTTCCCAGTCTCCTCCCGTGATGTGCATCCCAAGGAGCGAATGCTTCTGACTATAAAGGGGATGAGGGGAGGTAGGAAAAGGAAATGATCAAAACACTTACCACACCAAGAAAAGAACTTATTAGGCCCGATAAGGAGTTGGAATTGATGACAATTATAAGATACCATCCATTTTTAGCTAATAATTCAGAAAATGGATGAATTATTTGAGGAATAATATGTGATCATTTATTTAAAGACTTATACTAATGTATATGCTGGAGGAAGCGGAGCTGAGGTTGTAGGAACACTTTAACACTTACATTCCTGGATGGTTCTTCCTTTCCACTCAAATGCAGAGATTTAATAGGACTGGATTTACTTTTAGGGCTACAGGGCCCCTGTAGAAAACATCCAGCCATTTTCCAAGGCTGGTTTATATACAGCCTACTTTTCCTCCACTTTCCTATTCACATTTCAGAAATCCACCAACATTTTACCTTTGAGAACTGGTTCATTTATTCAAAATTCCCAAACAACCCCATCCCCACTCCACAGGCCTTAGCAGATCACACAATTAGGTGGAAACAGCAATTAAATCTGAAGCCACGTCTCTTAATTTTACTTGGAAGGATTTTGGGCTCCACTGAACGTCGGAGGCGATTTCTGAAGGCAAAATCCCGCATTAAGAGAGATTGCATCTCCTAAGATATCAGTCCAAATCTCCATCCGTATCCAGGTAACAATCTGGAATGCTGATATTTAAGAGGAAAAATATCTGGACAGCTGCCCCAGCTCCCTGGGAAGCAATGTTTAGTTAAAGTCTTGGATATCACTGAAAGAAGATGTGGAGATGTCACACTGAGGCTGAAGCATTTTTTCAAGTGCTGAATTATTCACCCGTGAATCTCAGATGTGAAATCCAAATGCTCCGGTACTGCCCCGGCTTTAGACAATGGCTAATTCCTTTCTGTGCCACTGCAGGGTCTCTTCATCAGCTTTCTTTCATCTATAATCACAGCCAGGTCATGGATTATTAGTCATATTCAGTGCAGAATTCAAACCCTGCTACACCAATCAGTCAGGCCGGGACTCCCCCGGCGTTAACGCCGCGGCTCTGGGCCGCACCGGAGGATCCCACTGCTCCTGGCACGGCCTCACAGGGCACAGGGAGGGACAGATGCAGCAGCCACTTGCCCAAGCCAAGAGGGATGAAGCCCTGAGCTGGGAGAGGACACAGAACAACCTGGGGCTGCCAGGGATCTGCCCCAACATCCCACCTGCAGCATCAGGCACGGCACAGGGGAGCACAAATCAAGGCATGGCTTGGGTTGGAAAGGATCATAAAGATCAGCTCATCCCACCCCCTGCCATGGGACAGGGACACCTCCCACTGTCCCAGGCTGCTCCCAGCCCCAGTGTCCAGCCTGGCCTTGGGCACTGCCAGGGATCCAGGGGCAGCCACAGCTGCTCTGGGAATTCCATCCCAGCCCCTGCCCACCCTCCCAGGGAACAATTCCTTCCCAATATCCCATCCATCCCTGCCCTCTGGCAGTGGAAGCCATTCCCTGTGTCCTGTCCCTCCATCCCTTGTCCCCAGTCCCTCTCCAACTCTCCTGGAACCCCTTTTGACCCTGGAAGGGGCTCTGAGATCTCCCTGGAACTTCTCCTCTCCAGGTGAGCGCTCCCAGCTCTCCCAATCTGGCTCTAGAGCAGAAGAAGTCAGTATGTTTCCCCTCCACGTGAATGTAGTGGGAAGAAAAAATCATAAAGACAGGCATTTATCAGCCTTTGCTGGAGGTGTTACTTTGCATATCAAGCCACGAGGACGCAATTGTTTCATTAGGACTTCGCTGGTGTTTGTAACGTTTAATGAGTCTTGGAGAACAGAGGAAGAAAATACTACAGGCACTGCCGCAGCCAAGATAAATAGGTAAACATCCCCTGCCTGACATCAGTTAATGCATCACAGCTCTGCTCACTTAGGGCAGCCATGAAATCAATTCTTCAGCAAAAATAAAAGGCTCATATCCAAATCTGCGCTCACAAGGCGAGCGAGGCAAGGGACGATGTGACGGGAGGGAAACTTGGGCTTGGCTGGATGCTCCAGGCCTCTCTTTTGTCTCCTCCTCATGCCAAGCCCTGCTGAGGGCTTTGCTTTCCACAAAATAAGGGTTTTGTCATTTTTCATCAAAATAAACAATCTGGCTTTTCAAAAACTTTCTCAGGAGTCAGCAGCAATGTGTTCCCAGCCTCTCAAGGACACTTCATTGTCAGTTCCAAAGTACCCCAGATAAATTGAGAGCAATGATGGAAGTGCTAAGAAAAAGGAAAACCAAACAAAAAACCCAACTTCTCTTTAGCAAAGCTAAAAACCATTTTCTCTCACTTCAAATCCCATCTTATTTCTGGCTGTACTTCTGAGCCTCCTACTGTAAAGAGCAAGATCTCAACAAAGTCAAAACCCAACCGAAAACAGATTAATCAATGCCAGCTGAAGGATGAATTCATGGTTTTGTACCAATTCCCCTGGAAAACCAAGACCAGATAATGCACAGGATGCACCTCAAGGTTTTCCCCTTGGGTGGGCTTTGCTCGTGTCCCCTCTGCCACCCACCTGTGTCACCCTGACCCTCAAACACATGCCAAGATTTAAGGGATGACCACCCTTGTGTGGGTCCTGGCTACCCAAGGGGCAGCACACCTCAGTTTCCAAGGGAAAGGTGGATGTGATGGACAGGCACCCAGAGCTCCCCAATCCAAAATCTCCATGCCTCTAACAGAACATTGGCTGATATTCCTCCCAGACCCCTGCAAACAGCAAGGAGAGGGGAAATACGAAGGGAAATGGAGCCCACAGGCTCTGGCTTGGCAGTAGAAACACCATCAGGGAGGAAGAGTGTCATGGATGTGGCTGCACGGTGCCATCTGTACCCTGTGGTGCTCCAGCTCCAGCAGCTGCTGCCACTGCTGTTGGCCCAAGCTGGCCAAAATCCAGCAAATTCCACCCTCAAAGTCAATGCTAGTGGATGACCACGGTGCACAAATATCATCTAAAAGAGGAGAAAGTCACTCCTCTTCTAATCCTCACCTGTAAACCTCCTAAATCCAGCTGGGATAAAAGGAGGTGGGAAGGATGTGCCCTTTGCATCCCGTGGCAGCATGAGGAGACACACCCACCTCCAAGGGATTTAACAAAATCCCTACAACACCTCATTCCCTCTTAGCCTCAACAGCCTTGTTCTCCATTCTGCAATTAGAAGGGGTGCAAGGCAGGAGCTTGGGGATCCTGCACGTCACAGAGGCACCTCGAATCCTGCTCAGACTTTACAAACCATCCAGGGCTTTTTTGGGCACCAGCCGTCGATTCCGCAGCAGCTTCCGTCTATTTTGGGCTCAAATTGATTGGCAATTTTGAAGAACGCGCTGGAAATTGCTCTGCTAATCACAGCAACTCCAGCCATGGAACTGTATTAAAATAACATCAGTGCTGAGACACAAGACTGAGATCAGCCAGGGAATGCTGAGCTGAGGTTGCCCGCTCTGGAGCTATCATCTTGCCTGCCTGGAATGCTGCAGCCTCCCCAGTTTTTCCCTGCTCTGCAGTGATTCCAGATGCACCAGTTCAACAATAACAACACTTAATGTTTCAGCATTTTCAGAAAAGCAAGTGGTTTTGTGGTGGCCATGGCCCTTCCCAGGCTGCAGGTGTCTTCCCAATGCCACCCACATTGCCACACATGGATCACGCTGCAGCTCTGCATCCCTGACATGCTGAGTGTCAACCACACCTGGGAAAGGCCATCCATCCAGCTGAAAAATAAGGTATCTCTCCAAGGAAATATCGACGGACACAAAAGAAGAAGATTTAAAATTCCTCTTATGCCAAGTTGTCTGTAAATCCTGTTAGTGGAGACAGGGCTTCGTGACAAGCGAGGGAAGGGTCTGCCCCGAGCACCTGGGTGCCACTGTCTGACCTCAGACCCTGCTCAGCTCTGCCTTCCCCCAGCTCTAAACCAACAGAGCCTTATAGGGAGCATCCTCTGTGGCCTAAGAGCCTGCAAGGAGAGTCTGTGCCTCCATCCTCTGAGATGAAGATGGATGGATCCCTCCCTTCTGCATCACAGGTGAGATCCCCGCACCTCCCACCAGGGTCTGGAGAACTTGGGGCATCAACTCCCACCCCAAGGCAAAGAATCTCCCATCATGGAGACACAATGAGACTGTGCCACTGTGTTGTCTTATTTTCCAACTCATCACTTCAGATTTCTAATGAGATAAAATTAAAACTTTCAGTCGGATAAACCAAAAATCATCCTTCAAACTCCAAGCAGGGACACGCACCCAAGGCTGGTCCTGGTCGCTGCCATGGCTCAGCCAAGCTGGGGTTGTCTGGATTCAGTGTGGGTGCACAAGGCAGGATCCTGCTTGGGAAGGGGCTGTGCTGCATCCATGTGGGACAGACACCAGCAAGTGTGGGGGAAACAGCCCTTCAGGAGATGTGGATTAAAAACCTCCTGGCAGAAAAGCGAGTCTCCCGCGTGCCGAAGGCGTTCCCACCACTGACTGTCCCAAAAAAACAGTGAAGAGGGAAGGGGAACAATGCCCTCTCTGCTGGCTGGCAAACACAGAGGTGGAGATGGAAGGATAAACCACCCAGCTCCCCTTCCACCATTTCCCTTACACTGGTGAAATATCCTCCACAATGGATGGAATCAAAGTCCATCACCAAGTTCAAGAACAGATTTAATGCAGATCTATTCATTTCAAGAAGTGTCTGCACAATGGACAGCTTTCCCCTGCAAAAATTATTCCAAATGACACTCTTGCTTTTCATTCTTCTGCATCTTAACATTTAAAAAATCCAGCATATTTGTAACGAAGACACACATTGTATAAACCACAGCCTGCTCTAAAAAGTAGATTTCACAAAGACTTGCCACAGTACAGGGACAAGGACCACTTGTTGATAAATTACTTTCACTCCGAGAGTGGAAAAGTCATATTTGTACACACCGTAAGTGCTGCTATTGTTGAGCAATTTGATGGAAGTCCAGCAAAACACGTTGTGCAGGTTTTTATTTAAACTCATTTAAATCAAATTAACCAACAGGGATGGTGTCTAGAGACAAAGCAGAATCCTGTACATAAATGAGCCAAATGTATCACTGAGTGCCACATTCAGTGTTTCCTTAAACACCTCCAGGGATGGGGACTCCACCACCTCCCTGGGCAGCCCCTTCCAATCACCCTGACTGTGAATAATTTTTTACAAATGTCCAACCTGAGCCAGATGAGCTTGCAGCTTGGAACCAGATAAGCTTTACAGTCCCTCCCAATCCAAATCACTCTGTGATTCCATGATTTGCAGATGGGAAGATTTGGTACCACTGCAAGAGTGACACGTGTGCATAAAAAAGGAAATAACAACAAAATCCCTCTGACCATAAAGCCAGAGTGGGAACAGAGGTGAAATTGAAGACAGTCAAACCACATGAGAGGCTTTTAAAATCAAAGTGAGGGTAAAAAGTACTCCTGAAAATGGATTAACTGCTGCCCAGGGAGAAGAGCCTGGGGTTTGCTCCTCCTGAGCCCCAAGGATGCGTGCTGGGGAAACACCATGTCCACCCCAAAATGAGGAACTTCATTGGGAAGATTTAGACTCCTGGAAATCAGTGCAGAGCTCCAGATCACAGAGATAACAGGCTGCCTAAAACTGACCTGGGATTTCATTAGAGCTGATAACGGTGGGAAAAAAAACCTTTCCAAATGTGCATTACAAATTCAGTCTGTAGAAACTCTTTCAAAGGTATCTCGGTTAAAGCAAATGATGTGCAGGCGTTTGATTTGCAGAAAATCAGGGATTCTGCCTCTGGGAGCATGGTGGGCATGGAGGCTGCAGGAAAGTGGGGCTGAGCCTTTGCCAGGAGGGACAGGAAGGAACCAAAATCTTTGTCCTGGTCCTGGACCTCTGGTGAACTCTACCTGCAAAATCCCAAAGCAGAATTGATCAAATCTCGTCTTTGCTGAAAAAAATACAGCTGGAACATGGGAGTTTGTGAACTCCAGCATGGAGGGTGACCGTGGTGGGATGAAGAGTGGTGGGCAGTGGGCAGAGATGTGGTCACATGCAAGAAGTCACCGTCACTGCAGCCTTTCTGCTGGTGCAATGGAGAAATTTTCCTGACTGAAGAATGGGAAAGTGGTCTGGAGACACTGACACAGACTCACAGAATAATAAAGTTGTTTGGGTTGAAAGGGACCTTAAAGATAATTTTGTTCCACCCCCTGCAATGGCAGGGACACCTCCCACTGTCCCCGGCTGCTCCAGCCCCAGTGTCCAGCCTGGCCTTGGGCACTACCAGGGATCCAGGGGCAGCCACAGCTGCTCTGGGCACCCTGTGCCAGGGCCTGCCCACCCTCCCAGGGAACAATTCCTAATTCCCAATATCTCATCCATCCCTGCCCTCTGGCAGTGGGAGCCATTCCCTGGGTCCTGTCCCTCCATTCCTTGTCCCCAGTCCCTCTCCAGCTCTCCCAGAGCCCATTCAGGCACTGGAAGGGGCTCTGGGGTCTCCCTGAGCCTTTCCTCACAGGACAGGAGTTACATCACTCCCATCACCTTTTTGGCCTCCTCTGGACTTGCTCCAGCAGCTCCATGGCCTTCCTGTGCTGGGGACTCCAGAGCTGGAGGCTCTGCACGTGGGGTCTCACATGAGCCACCACTGTGAAATATCCATCCTTTGTCTTAGCAAGAGAGATGAGAGCAACAACCCACGGAATAAACTCCAGAGCAATGCATAAATTAAGTCCTAAACCAGTCCTCTAGCTGTGCCCGTGGCTCTTGTTTAAGGAAAAGGCATTAGCACAGCATCTTAAAGTCACTTAGAGGATTCCTGGATATTACCCTGGCGAGGTGACGCCGCCAATGATGCTGCAGGCAGAGTCTGTTTTCCCACCCTGGATCTTAAAAATGGGGATTGGCATGTCCAAGTATATTTAAAGCGCAGGGGACAGGCTGCTCTCCCAGCAGGACAGGGCCTGCAGCAATCCAAAGCTGTGGCTTTTGGCTCGCCACGCTGGAGAGGTTAATGGGGAAGGTGCCGGATGGCGTCTCCCGGCCTGTTTGCTAAACCCACATGATATCCCTGCTAAAAACCTCTGAGCAGGAGCTGATAAATGGGCTGTGCTGAGCTCAGGGCTGCACAGCTCACGCTGCACCCCGAGAAATGTGAGTGGTTTCAAAAAGAGCCAATTTAGCCTGGGCACGGCGAGGCAGAAGCTGTCACTGCCGGAGTGAGAACGGGAGCTGTCAGCTCGGCCGGCCCCTGGCGCTGTTTCCACGGGCTCGGGCTCTGCTCCGAGAGGTTTATTTGCAACTCTGTCGATATTTAAAAACATTTTGGGGTTGGAGTGAGTCCAGGGAAGGGAATGCAGCTGGGGAAGGGGCTGGAGCACCAGGAGAGGCTGAGGGAGCTGGGAAGGGGCTCAGCCTGGAGCAAAGGAGGCTCAAGGGGGCCCTTGAGGCTCTGCACAACTCCTGCCAGGAGGGGACAGCCGGGGGGGTCGGGCTCTGCTCCAGGGAACAGGGACAGGAGCAGAGGGAACGGGCTCAGACTGGGCCAGGGCAGGCTCAGGGTGGATATTGGGGAAATTCCTTCACCCAAAGGGCTGTCCAGCCCTGGCACAGCTGCCCAGGGGTGGAGTCCCCATCCCTGAAGGGATGTAAAAGCCATGTGGGTCTGGCACCTGGGGACAGGGATGAGTGGTGGCCCTGGCAGTGCTGGTGGTTGGACCTGACAGTGTCAGAGGGGTTTTCCAGCCTGAATGAGTCTGTGATTCCATGACTGTGTAGGAAAACCAGAGCTCTTCCAGTGGCAAGCAACAACCTGAGAGCTACAGCCTGCCTCACCCCTGGTTTAAAACAATTTATGGGATGGATTTAGGGCTTCTGCTTTGGGTTCATCCTCACCTGAAAAACACAAGGNGCTCAGGGGGCCCTTGTGGCTCTGCACAACTCCCTGCCAGGAGGGGACAGCCGGGGGGGTCGGGCTCTGCTCCAGGGAACAGGGACAGGAGCAGAGGGAACGGCCTCAGGCTGGGCCAGGGCAGGCTCAGGGTGGATATTGGGGAAATTCCTTCACCCAAAGGGCTGTCCAGCCCTGGCACAGCTGCCCAGGGGTGGAGTCCCCATCCCTGAAGGGATGTAAAAGCCATGTGGGTCTGGCACCTGGGGACGGGGAGGAGTGGTGGCCCTGGCAGTGCTGGGAGTGGTTGGACCCGACAGTGTCAGAGGGGTTTTCCAGCCTGAATGAGCCTGTGATTCCATGACTGTGTAGGAAAACCAGAGCTCTTCCAGTGGCAAGCAACAACCTGAGAGCTACAGCCTGCCTCACCCCTGGTTTAAAACAATTTATGGGATGGATTTAGGGCTTCTGCTTTGGGTTCATCCTCACCTGAAAAACACAAGGATCTTGCCAGAGGAGTGACTTACCCCAGCAAGAATTAAGTGCTGAAGAAAAGAAGCAATTAAACCACTCACAGTGATTCAGTCCATAAAACATTTTCACTGCTATTTGTCTGGGAATAACTTGCTAGAAATGACAGACCTCACTTATGTGTAATGGGTTTTGCAAGAGGTGGGAATCCCCTGGGACAAGACACCCAGGCATCCTGTAGTGCTCTGATTCTGCACCCAAGCCCAGCCAGGGCCCACTCCTCCTTGCTGATCTTTCCAACCTTAATGGTTCTGTGATTCTATGAAAATCCCACATCCAAGGAAGCAAGGGAGCCACTGAAGAGCACAGCTCAAGGTGGAGACTTCCAAGGCTCACACCAACTGAAGATATCTTTAAAATCTGAGAACATTAAGCATTTCCTGGCCTTTTTTCTTTAATAGAGAGGCCTGTACCAAGGAGATAACCCATCACAAACTGCTCTGGTACCTGAGGTGGCCCAGGGAAGAGGGGACAGGCTGGGGGTGCAGAGGATGCTCCCAGCCCGGGGGCTCACTCTACATCCCTGAGCAGGGAGCTGCCACTCAAACACCTGGACAACAACCAACCAGGGCAGGGAGGAACTGGGCAAAAACGTCTCCCAGTGGTGATTCTGGCCCCCCACCCACCTTTCAGCTCCACACTGTTGCTCCAGGTGCAGCCGGGCTGCCTCAGGAATCCTCCCCGCTCCATCAGCCCACGGACAGGCAGGAAATTTCCATGTGCAAGCCCTGCAAGGTTTATCCAGTCCGGTTCCGTGCCTCAGTCTGCCAGATGACAAACGTCCTTGGCTCCCATTTACTTCAAGATGTGCTGAGAGCCTTTCAGAAATGAAACCTCTTTATTCCGAGGTAAATGACGCATGTTTTGCTGCACAATCTCATTCCCTATTATCCCCCATGCCCAGCACTGAATGCAGGTGTCACAGATGGTGCAACTCCATCCCACTAAAGGGTTTTTGCCCTCCTTTCTTGGAGCCAGGAATATTTTCTCTCAATAGCAACCAGATCTCTGGGCTGAACTGGCTCAGTCGTGTCAGGTCACTGCTGCAACTCCCCTGTCTACCAGCACAGATTTCTCTTACTGTTGCTTCTCCTGGCATGGATCTGCCAATATTTCATTAGCAGATCCCTGGTACCTGTTCTTTGGATAGATGAGGAGGGAAATGACAGCGTTCCTCTCACTCTCTGGGCCTGATTTGGGAGGGAGGTGAGGCGCCACGGAATTTATGCTTGGATTGAAAAGGACGTGATCAATTTGGAACTCAAAGTACTGCCATGGTTTTTTCACCTCGGTTAACAATCCAGCAGCGCTGCAGAGGGGAAAGACTTTAAATGATCTAAATTTAGTGCTTCCAGCTCGCCCTGTGTGATCAGCTCTCACTGTCTGGTGCCTTTCCCAGTGCTTGAGCTCCTGGAGTTGAGACCTGACAGTCTCACCTGAACCAAAGCCTGTGCCTGGCCCACCAAACTGTAAAGAAAATGCTTGAAAATATGAACCGAGTGTGACTTAGAAGCTCAAAAACCCAGCACACACATAAAAGCAATCAGGATTTACTTTTTAAATCGCATGGTTTAAGCCAGTCTCACAATTTTTGAGCATTTAAGGATTCACTGTGTTCCTTATCTTTTACCATTTATCCAGTCTGTCCGTATTTTTCCCTGAGTCCACCCTTACACATTCACAGTTGCTACAGCTCCTGCTCTGATTTACCTGCATGATGTCACCATTGCACTGAATGGTGCTGATCTGCTTGGAACTGCATTGTTCCCCTCTTTTTACAGAGGTTCAAAAAAGGCAAAAACCCAGTTCTGAATGGCAAATTAAATTGGACTTAAAATAGCATGCAAAGAGCAGTTGGGTTTGGTACCAATTGCCCATCAAAGGTCCCTTTAACAGGCACGAGCACCTTCTCACGTGACAGAGTAAAGAAAAACCAAAGATGTACAAGAGATTTTTCTTGAAAATCTTACAACATGTAGATGCATATCCATAAAAATATTCCCCAGCAAGTTAGAATCTACTTTTTAAAACCACAGCTCTAAAGTGGCTCAATGGATGAAAGCCATTTTTGGTTTTCTGGATTTTTTGAAGGTTTGGGATTTTTTTGTTGTTGTTTTTTTAGGGTTTTTTTGGTTGGGTTTTTTTTTTAAATTGCATCTGGGCTGACAGCTTGAACACTGAGCTGCAGCCTGTGAGACAGAAATATCAACTCACTCGTACCAGCAGTGCTGCTCCCAGTCGCTGTAATGATCTTAATCAAAGAGTATTGTGATAAAAAAAGGGATTCTGGTCTGCCTGCCTTTGGCATATCCTAAATATCAGTGTCCACATTCCACATGATGCAGTTGGAAAAGAGAAATTCCATCTATGATGAACCACAGAATCGTGGAATGGTTTGGACTGGAAGGGACCTTAAATAGCATTTTATTCCACCCCCTGCCATGGGCACGGGCACCCTCCACTGTCCCAGGCTGCTCCAACCCTGTCCAGCCTGGCCTTGGACACTTCCAGGGATCCAGGGGCACCCACAGCTGCTCTGGCCTCACCACCCGCACAGGGAAGGATTTCTCCCCAATATCCCATCCAGCCCTGCCCTCTGGCAGTGGGAGCCATTCCCTGTGTCCTGTCCCTCCATCCCTGGTCCCAAGTCCCTCTCCAGCTCTCCTGGAGCCCCTTTAGGCACTGGAAAGGGCTGTAAGGCTTCCCTGGAGCCTTCTCCTCTCCAGGCTGGACACCCCCAGCTCTCCCAGCCTGGCTCCAGAGCACAGGGTCTGTGTGTGTCAGGCTCAGTGTTCCCACAACCCCAGGCTATCCCTCTGTGCCCCAAAGCCAGCAGGAAGCCAAGGGCAGAAATGCTGCCTCTTGTCCTTCCCCTCCTGCCATCCCTGCCCCAGAACTGCTGTGGGGAGAGGGGGCTGCCCTGGGCAGAGGAGGTGTCAAATACCCATTAACAGCCACCCACTCCTGTTTTCCACAGCCAGGTGGGATTCCCCTGCCGTGTCACACCGAGCACCAGCAACTCCACCAGGACCACAGGCAAGAGCAACCCAGCAGAAATGACCCCACCTCAACAGCATCTCAGGAACCAAAGCCACAACCTTTTGATACTGCTGATGGCACCTCATGATGTTGTTCATTACTCAATCTCACCTGTTAACCCAGGTTTAAAAGAGCAGCCACCCGTGACCATCTCGGCTTGCCAGATCCCTGCTGTCACCCGGGGCACCCCTGTACCCTGGGCAGGATCCAGCCCTGCAATGCTCAGAGCCCCACGGGAGCCCTGCTGTGAAAATGTCACGCTCTCCTTTGTGGCAGAGGTGCTACAGCACAGGCAGGGAAGCGTGAGGAGGAGGGGGAGGAGAGTAACACCAAGGGGAACAAACGCCTGGATGGGCAAGGGAGGCACAATTTAAATCCTGTGTCGGTTCCAAGGGAAGCGAACAAGGTGAGGAATCAAACTTTGTGCTCCTGTACGAGACGCAGAAGTAGGTTCAGATCGTGACAGCAGAACGTGCAGTACTGCTCCTGCCACACACAGCCCCACGTGGCTGGGTGCAGGCAGGCTGTGGCTGTGGGAATGCCGGGAAGAGGCTCTCCCTCTGCCAGGTAGGCTGTGCAGGGAGAGCTGGAATGCCGTGTCTCCCGTGGGTGACAGCGCTGGCGCAGAAAATGTTTAAAAACCTTGCAAGCCCCTGGGAATCTGTGCCGCTGGGAAAAAGCAGGAGGAGCAGGGTTTTGAAGGCAGCCCAAGAGCCAGCAGTCTGGAATCTGGGGTTGAACCAATGGAGAAACCAGAGGAGAACCACAGGATCATCAAGGTTGGAAAACGACCTCCAAGATCACCAAGTCCAGCCCTCGCCTGGACACCACCATGACAAATAAAGAGTATCGTGAAGTGCCACAAACACTTGGTTTTTGGACACTTTCAGGAATGGGGACTCCCCCACTGCCCTGGGCAGCCTGTTCCAATGATTCACCACCCTTCCAGTGAAGAAATTTTCCCTAATATCCACCCTGAACCTCCCCTGGCCCAGCCTGAGGCCGTTCCCTCTGCTCCTGTCCCTGTTCCCTGGAGCAGAGCCCGACCCCCCCGGCTGTCCCCTCCTGTCAGGGAGTTGTGCAGAGCCACAAGGTCCCCCCTGAGCCTCCTTTGCTCCAGGCTGAGCCCTTTCCCAGCTCCCTCAGCCCCTCCTGGTGCTCCAGCCCCTTCCCCAGTTCTGTTCCCTTCTCTCCAGCCCCTCCATGTCTTCCTGGTCCTGAGGAGGCGTGGCAGAGGCGCTCTGCCCTGAAAAGCCTGGAACGGCGATGCTAATAATAACAACCTCCAAAAGCCTGACCGTATTTATCCCGGGAAAAACAAAGAGTGAGCATCTGTCACCAGCCCTTGCTTGCCAAGACGCAGCTTCCAAAGTACTCGTGGAGTCCAGATTGGCAATTCTGGGCAAGCCTGGCCGGAGCAGCTCGAGTACGTGAGCCACACGCGTGTCACCAGCCTGGACACGGTCCCCGTGTCCCCAACACCTCCTCTGCCAAAGGTGGAGCTTCCCCTCGGGGTCTCCAAACCCCTCAGGTGATGAGTCCGTGGATGCTGTGGTTGGGATCACAAGTCCCAACGTCAACTGCTTGGGCCTGTTTTTCTAAAATTGTTTTTCAGCAGGAAGAGCCTGTCTCAACTCCACAAAGTTGAGCATTCACAGAGTCCTGCTGGAGAATCCGTGGTGAAAAGCAGGAGAAATCACAGAAATTCAGCTCACGGTATCTCTACACAGTTTAGATCATAACAACAACTCTGTGGCTCATGGGCAGTGTCTGTCACCTGGTTCCATGGGCTGGTGACAGAGGTGGCTGAGACTGCAGTAAATCCATCCTGGATTTCCTCCCCACCAAGCCACAAACTCTCCTTCACTTCCCAATTTTCTACTGCTGTCTTTACAGCTGACACTTACACACTGTACGGACCAAGGCTGACTTTCCTTCTGGGTGTTATTACTAAAATAATCACCACTGGCTGCAGCACTACTGGAAACAAAACAACATTTGCATTTCACTCCACAAAAGTGGCTTTGCTAGGCAGGAACATTCCTACCCTTGCACCCTGCCTGTGTTTTGGGGAAGCAGAGCACAAACAGAAATAGGAATAAATGTTCACATGGAAACACAAGTAGATTTAGGTGCAGCTTAAGGCTTAAGAAAAGCACAACACAGATATGAGCAAAATAAACATTTCCTCTTTATTAGCTTCAATTAAAGAGCTATTTTGTTTGAACTTCCCTCTTCTGTGTTTAAACTGCACCAAATTTGCATCGTTTGAAGCCATAAAATCAGAGAATCATGGAATTGCTTAGGAAGGAAAAGCCCTCTAAGATCTTTGAGTCCAACATTCCCACAGCACTGCCAAGGCCACCATTGCCCCGTGTCCCCAAGTGCCACATCTACACAGCTTTTAAACCCCTCCAGGGACAATGATTCCACCACTGCCCTGGACAGCTCCTGCCAGGGGTGCACAGTCCTTCCCATGAAGGAATTTTCCTTAATATCCAACCTGAGACTCTTCTGGAAGAACCTGAGGCCGTTCCCTCTCCTCCTGTCCCTGTTCCCTGGAGCACAGCCCGACCCCCCCGGCTGTCCCCTCCTGTCAGGGAGTTGTGCAGAGCCACAAGGGGCCCCCTGAGCCTCCTCTTCTCCAGGCTGAGCCCCTTCCCAGCTCCCTCAGCTGTATGAGTGGGAAAGAAATCACTGGAAAAGTAACCAGACTTGGAAGGCTGACTGGTGGGTATTCACTGTCCACATCCATCAGTGGTGAAAAGAGACCTGAATTTAAAGTTCCTTTTATTTAAACAGTGTGATGCCATAGTGGCCATGCTGAGCAGAGATGGGAAGAGCTGACAAAATTCCCCCCCAAAATCCCCTCTTTCCACCATGTGCTGGGGAAAGGACAAGGCTCACTGGAGCAATCCCTGTGGATAAAGATCCTGATGTGAAACCAGGAGGCAGCACTGCCCTGCACTCCCTGACCCTAAGACAGACAGGGATCCCTGCTCCCCACCCCAGAGCTCAGCAACACATCTGGGTGAGGTTCTGCCAACAGGGAAACACCAGGAATGGTGGAGGTGACAATGACAAGGGAAAAGAATAGGGATGATGATGATGATAATGGCAATAGTAACAGTCATCATAATAATTACCCCATTCATTTCCTTAAGGTGTCATTAGTTTTATGTGATTTCTAAATAC
>VZSE01014933.1:0-19143 GCA_013398275.1 Promerops cafer
CTTTTATTGAAATGTTGATGGGAAAGACAAGGGGAGAGAATAGGAATGGGAGAGGGAAAGGGAAAGGGAAGAGAAAGGGACAGATTAGGATGAAGACTTCAGCCATCCGTGCATGCCAACGGCGTCCCATTGACGCTCTCCATCAGGTCTCCTTGGTGCTCAGGGTGCCCCAAGCACATCGAGTTCAGCACATGGACAGACACTTGGGCCAGGGGAACAGCCCTGGGCCAGGTGTGACGCAGTCTCTTGCAGCAGACTCTGTATCTGCTGCATCACTTTGCATCTCTTTGTTCAGTGCTCTGCTGCAAGGCCTCAGCAATGAGCCTGGGAGAGCTTTGGAGCTCTCCGAGGGATTAGGACTTTTCCTCATGGGCCTCTGCTTGTTGTTCTTGTTGTTCTTCTTCCTCTTGTTGTTGTTGTAGTAGTAGTAGCCCTACTACTACTACTACCCATCTGTTCTGTTTTTTTGGTCTGTGTGTGGCCAGTGTTGAGCTGTTCTGCCTGCAGGAACCACTTCCAAACAGCATCATTAGCTGATCATCACTTCACCATCCAACCCAAAAGGTTTGGATGCACAGGAGTGGTTAAATGCTTCATCCCTGTGAAGGAAAGAGGATATTTCCTGGGACTATTGCAAGAACCAGGGAAATATTTTACGTTTGAATTTTTAGGTGTTTATAACCTTCTATGATTTAGATTCTAGACCCACAAGGAAAAGGCAGAAGGAAAGCGTAGAGATCCTATACATCACCAGCACAAAAAGGCGCCCCAGATACCAACAAAGTGAAGCCCAAAATCCTGCCTAAAACATTATTAATTTATGGCAGAGTCACTTATGCATTAAGACCTGTTATATTCTGTGTGTATTTGTGTGAGCTCTATTATTAGGATTATTGTCAGTCAGGACAATTGAATTAAGTTTTCTTACCTCTTCCTTCCCCATGCTATTTACTAAGTAATGGCACAGGTTGGATGTCTCCTATGGTTCATGAGTGACCACATGAAACACCAACCAAACTTTTTGTGCAGGAAATTTAGTCATGGAAAATAGGATGAGGAAAAAAGTTAATAGCAAATAATATTTTCTTATGGACAGTGATTTTGCATTTTATTATGGAGGAAAAAAAAACATGTTAACTTACAGAAATTAATATTGTATTCGTTTACGTGCAGTAATTTTTTTCCGCTTTCTTCGCTAGTTATCTGTTTTTTTGTTTGTTTGTTTTTAGATTGTTTGGGGGGTTTTGCCTTTGTTTGTTTGCTTTCTTGGTTTTGTTTGTCTGTTTGTTTTAAATTATTATTTCTGTCATATGGGAGCAAAAATGAGCTATTGGACCCACAGATGGTGGCTCTTTGATCTGCACTATCATTTAAAAAACATGCTGGATAGCTTAAGTCAAACAGAACACTGTAGCCCAAACTCCAAAAGGTGCCAAAATGTAAGAAAATAAATAACTGAAGGCAGTGTTCTCTTTTTTCTTAATTAAATAATTAACAGTCAGCTTAAAGATACTTTTATTTCAGAGAATTCTTATTAACTAGGTAAAGAAGACATTTCCAGTTCATCCAAATTTCTTGCTTATGGTCAAGTATTTGAGGGAGGGGATAAAGGGAGAGGAGAATGATCTTTCATAATGGCAATGCCCATATTTTGCTGAAATTGCCCTCCTGATATTTTAATTTGTTTCATAATCAGCTCAATGCAATGCTGAGGGAAAATTATAAGAATGGAAAGAATCCTGAAGGTAAAGAAATCAATGGCTGTGATGACATTATTTTAGAATGCTGACTTTCATCATCAGAGATTTGGGCTTGCATAATCTGGATGAATCTGGATTTATCCTAAAGAGCAGATTTAAAAGATTTTAATTTTAAATCCTGAAAATTTCCTCACGCCACCCTGAGGAGAAGACCCATTTCAGTACTGTAAGCCAGAGAAATACCAAAAAAATGAAATGTTCAGCCATATAGCATTTAATTTATCCCATGTAACAGAGGAGTGAGGGAGATGAATTCTTAAATTTTGATTTTTTCAAACAGGGATAACTAATTCATTTTCTCAGAATCACAGTCATATAAAGAAAGATATCAGATCGAAATAAATTCTAAAAAAATTTGTATTGGCCTCAGCTGAAAAAAAGCATCCTTTTGTAAACCATCTTTTATTTAACAGTTAGAATTAAACTCCAATTAAATGTTCTTCTACAATGAAACAAAGAAAACCACGATATGGCACTGAATATTTTTAAATTACTTTAGAGACAAGGGCCAACTAAACCACAAACATGACAGGCAAATGAAAAGAAATCTCAAGTAGTATTTTTACCAATAAATTATATGTGGCATACTTGACATTTTTTCCTCCTTCAGCATGTTCCAATAAGACATTTATAAGATCTTGAGAGCTGTGAGTGTTTAGCAGGGACTCGGTAACACAGACTTTGGTGTTTTTATTGCTTGGCTTTTGTCCCATTACAGGAGCTTTAAAAGAGACTGATATAACCTTAAGAGTCACCCTCAGGGCTGACAGGCAGAAAAATTAACTTTCCTAGGAAACAATCTGTTGCTTGGCCTGTTGTTTTGGGCTTTTTTTTCCCCTCCAAGTATGACATGCAGATGGAGGGAAAAAAAAGAAGCATTTTATTGTTCTCAAAAGAACATTTTGTTTGGTGGGGGGTGAACATCTTGTCAGGGTATCTGGGACTGAGCCCTAGAACAGCAAAGAAATCTTGTTTTAAGCGCTTGGTGGGTGGAGTGTAGGGCCTATTAGCCACAGCAAACAATGCAGAAAATAAAATTTGCTCCAGCACAACCAGAAACTGAAGTGATGTTCTCAGAGCAGGTCCAAGCCCTTTGCAGTGTCCCCAGGTAGTTCAGCGACTGCACCTGCTCATGTGGGGAAGAAGAAGGACTCATTTTGTATCAGATCCCAAGGCTGTCTTTGAAATGTCCTGTTTTTTCCCCCCACAGTTCAAAATGTTTATGTTATAAATGTGTTTGGCAACAGGGCAGTTTCATTGTGGAAATCTGTGCTGTGTCTCCTCTCATCCCTCTTGCAATGCTTTGTGTTTATGGCTATTCCTAAATTCATATCCTGTTCACACACAAAATTGACATCTACTCTCATCTGCCCCCCTCCCTAAACTTGAATCTATATTTATTTTACAAGCGGGTTCTAAACCCTGTTGTGGTCACCAGAAAAGCTGGACTATGGTGATGCCCTACAAGTTCAGGGCAGGAGAGCAAGAATCCACCTTGGTCTAATAAAAATATATGGCAAAAATGACTGCTTATCCTGGATTTTTGAGCCTCAAAAACAACCAGTTGTGTACATAGGCTGTTACGTTTAGCATCACAAATGGGATGCTCATAGTCCTGAAATCCTAAGGAGGCTGTAAAACACAGATGTTTGGTTAAACATGTCTTTTCGTGCACAGCTGGCACGGGACCCATGCCATGATTGTGGTGGCAATATGCAGGATCTCATTCCAATTTTCTGGTGACTGTGCAAGACTAATTGAGTTGCTGACTGATAGCAATCCTTTATAAATGTGTCTGTGATAATCCTCAGTCTTGGGAAACCTTCCATGAGCTTTGGGTATGAAGCAACTTGCAGAATTTTGGTCCAGATGTCTTCTACTCCTGTGCATGCTGTACACAAAAGCAAAAAGAACAGAAAATCCCCCATTTTTCTTGTATCTCAGTGAAGGCAGATGTGTCCTCACCCCTTTCACACAACTCAAATGCAGCTGGAATCGGGTACAGAAGAAGCTGTGAGAAATGGTAAGGAATAAAGCAAACATTTTGCTTAAGCTAAATGCAAAATTTAGAGATTGATACATTCTGTCTAATCAGTAACTGTGCTCTTTCTAAACAAATGTAAAAAGAAGGGGAGACAGGGAGTTGCTCTGGGTTTGGGAGATGGAGAGAGGAAAAAGCTGGACTGGAGCTGTTACACCTGGGTGAATGAAATTTTTAAGCCACCCTACACATCTGACATTCATACATTTTCTTTCTGAATATCTGGAGTGGTTTCCAGGCCTTTGTTAGACATCAGAAGGATGACAAATGAGTTTAAATAACTCCTTTATCTCTCCTTAAAAATAGGAAAGGATGAGCCAAACATATACTTACCACTAGCTTGCCCATGACTTGGGGGAAAAATTAAATGGAAAAATTTTTTTAGCACTAGTTAAAGGAAAGTACAACATTTTGTATTGTAGAAGAAAAAAAAAAAAAAAGGAAATGAAAAAACAATGAGAAACAAGAAAGAACATAATTTGTGCATATGTCTATATATGTCTATATATATGTGTGTGTGTGTGTGTGTGTGTGTGTGTGTGTATTTTTCTGGTCAGAAATTTTGTTTCCATTTAACTCCCTCCAACATCCCTGCCAACATGAGGCACTGCAAGTTTTGGATTTGAAAGTTGCTTTGTTTACCTTTGTAATAAGAGGAAACTAACATGTTGCAACTGAAAGGCAGATAATATCTTTTTGTGGTCAGTTTTGGTTTTGTTCTGCTCTTCAAAAGACACTCTTTAGCTTGCTGCAGGCTCAATTTTCACCTTTTGGCCAAATCATGCATCACTTAAAAAAGCTGCCACCCTGGCATCCCAACAATAACCAATGTGCCAAAATAACTAAATTTCTGGAATGAAATTTTAATTTGGATACATTCAAGACTGTTTCAAGCTCCTTGTTCTAGAAAATGGGTTTTATAACCAGCTGAAATTATTGTAACAGCCTCGCCCTGATGCTGACCATTTCCCACTTCAGCGGGCTGTTTCTGTGGGGATGAAAGCAAAGGAGAGTATTCTGTAATATTCTGTCTGGCTCTCACTTGTGTCTCACAGCTCCCTCCTCCTGACACCAGAGATATTTGGCTCCCTGCCACCACACTGTGAGTGCATTATTGCCTGCAGAATTTGGATTTTCCTGTCATCACTCAGGCAGTGCTCGCCCTGTGTTACACAGAAATGTGAAAAACAAGTGTAAGCAGTGTGCACGTCCCACATCTCGTTAGCTCAAGTGCAAAGGCAGGTACTCAGGCAGTTCTCACATTGTCCAAGCCAACTGATACAAACTGCAGTTATTTTAGAGTTGTTTTTTCTCATAATGATTGCTGTAATGCTTGCGTGAGCTGGATTCAGTATTCACACAACGTGTTTCTCAGCATTGTGTGACTTTATATTCAAATATAGGATGCGGAATTAGGGAAATGAGGTATTAAACCTTTAATCAAAACGAGGCACCTTGCTTCATGGCATTAAACTCAAAACATAAATACAGAACTCAGCATTTCCCCAAGAAGGTGTTTTATCAAACACGATCACGTCTACAGCAATTATGCTAAATACCCTAATTGCCTCCAGAGCTTTCTGAATCTTTTAATTTGGTCCAAATTCTGTTTTAAGTAAGATGTAATTCTTCTACTCTGTTTTTGCTAAGCCTGTTAATGGCTGATGTATCTGGAAACATTCGGGACAAGGAAACTACATCAGTTTTCTCTAATCACAGCATCAGCTTGTTTGGAAACCCTCAAGCAGCCACTGTTTTCTGTTTGTGCAGTGCTTCTTAACAAACATTATTCATCCAAAACCACGGCAGGCAGAGCTGCCATCAGGCAAAAGGACAGAAGTTGGCAAGTCCTTGGAAGATGCAACAGAGCATTCAGATGACAATAATAAGAGCTGCCATGGTGGGAAGAAGAAGCACCATTTTTGAGTAAATCAACAAATTTGGGGACACCTAATCACCTTTAAGTGTGATTAAATATATTACACCATTTAAAAGAGGTTATGTAAACTAATACTAAAGTAATTCTACTGTTTTTTTAGTCTGCTGACTATTTTGTCTGGTGTTACAGTTAAAAGCAAACTAGGGAAATTTAATCCATTGAAACAGCCATATTTTTGTGGTATAAACCTTCTTTGTTCTAGAGCAGTATTTTCATAGTAATTACCAGTGGTTCAACATCAGACTAGAACGATGTTCAAGACTGATTTTGATCAAGGTGCTACCTGGCATTTTCGGGATTATTAAGCATTGGGCATGAAGTGAGCACTCATGCCACACTAGCAAATCAGCTGCAGTTTGGAAGACAGGGTTAAGATTTAGAATGATCTTCCAAAACTGGAAAATCATCCGATGAGGAAATGAAAATATAAGCCAGGACCTGTGTTCTCAACAGGTGATATCTACAGAGTAAGAACCAAATGCTGGAATGTTTGCAAGACCTTCTCCAGACCAAAAAACCCCAAAAAACAAAACAACCAAACCAAACCAAACCAAACCAAACCAAACCAAACCAAACCAAACCCCCAAACAAACCCCCAGACAAACAAACAAACAAAAACAATAAAACAAAAAGAACAAATAAGCACCCCCCCAAAAAAAAACCCCAAAAAACTGAAAAAAAACCCACCAAACTGAAAGACAATCAATCTATAAAAATAAGGAAAAGTTAGACAAAAACCCCACCAACCCTCAAAACCAAAAACACCCTCCACCTTTTTGGGTAAGTGAAGATCAGATGAACAGGTAACACAGTGCCGAAAAATGTTGAAAATACACCTGCAAAGTAAAAAGATATGTTACAGATAACTGGTACTTTGTTAACATGCCAATTAGAAGATTTAGGTTAAACACTGTGAGAATTGAAAATAATTGTAAAGACAGTGAGTGAAAACTATTTAAGGAGTTAATCTCCACAATAGAATGGTTTTAATTATACGTTAGACAAACTTTTCTTAAGAGTGGCTTGAGTGGAGCTGGAGTTACATGAAATAAAAGAATGGGCCACAGAACCTGCTCAGGTTCTTTCTAAAAATTCAATAACTTTACAATTTCATGGAAAAAATAGAGTCATTCGTATAACAAGGAGCTCAATTCTCATCTGGTTAATCCTTAACATCACTAAAAGTACTCCAAGTCCTGTCATTCACAGCTTAGAAAAGAGAATATATTTATTTAATTATGCAACCTGAATATATTTAGAAGAGTAATTCTATATATGGCCATATGGGAGATGAAAAAGCTGTTCAGATAAGGGACACATTTTTAAATCCTTCAGTCTTTGAATTACTGGGAAATTTTTCCACTCTCATGATCAATCTTATCTGTTCTTTGCATAAACTCAGAAAAAAGTAGTAAATTTGTCAAGTAATTGGGAAGGAAGTAAGGAAATTGGCTATATGCTCAGAAATAATGCAATGGCTCATGATCACAAGATCAGAACTGCATCAAACCCTTGGTTTAGTGTCATTTAAGGGTCATTTTGTAACAGCAAGTGGATTTTTATTGGTTTTTTGTTTGGTTGTTCTTTGGTGGTTTTGTCTTTGTCTTTTGTTTGGGGTCTTTTTTTTGTACCTTTGTAGGGCATTAATGCCAGACTAAAAACTGGGATCTCTGACTTAATGTATGCATATATAATCTACAGGGAAATGGCATTCAACTGAAAATTTTTATACAAGACATCCAGAATTTTATATACAATAATGTGGCTGGACCTTTCAATCATCTGGATGAATTCAGCACCCTGAAAGCAAATATAATTTTAATAATGTCCCAATGAAAAGCAATAACCGTACCAAACTTTGTGTGTGAGCACTAAAAAAAAAAGAACCCAACCAAAAAAACCCCAAAACATTGTTGAGCATGTTTAAATCTGTGCAGAGCTGAAATTCCACTGAAAGTAATAAAAATAGACCGTTTCAAGCAAAATTCACGTCCCTGCAGGGGCAATTTTGTGAGACAGTTTAATTCTTCCATGGTTCTCTGAAGTACTGAGGTACTCATAACGCCCTGGCTGCTTCTGCAATACCTCCACTTTTCAGAAAAGCTTTAGAAACTCAATACCACTCTCTTCACAGCCCAGATACCCACACTAACACGAAATCTTTTGGAAAATCCCATTCTCATTCTGAGAAGTCCTACATCTGAGGCGTAATTCTTCCCCTTCATGTATCGAGAGCTCGAGTCTTACTTTTAGCCACTTCTATGTATTTGTAACCACTTAGGGATTTTTGTTAGCTGAGCTGCTCAGAAGGATGTTAACTTTGGAAGACAGTAACAATAAAAGACCTTAGAAATGAAGTGGGATTGGTGAGAAATTGTGGATGTGTGAAAAGAGGAGCTGAGCTCTAAAGCTGGAGTGGGAGACGAGGCAGGAAGGTTCAGACAGGTACATGCAGCTGGCAAGTACTAGTGTGCCACGGGGATAAAAAGATAAAAATGCTCCAAACAGAGATTGCTCCACTTCTGCTTGGTTACAGGTAAACCATTTATCCTGCTCCCCTGAAACCAAAAAACAATTTAAACACCCTTTTAAAAAAGCGAGGCAAGCTATGGCAAGGAGAAGACAGCATAACACGAAATAAATCTAGTTAATTCAAAACAGAGGTCAAGCATAGCTGTGCAGATTTACACCCAGGGTTTTTATTCATTTGTTCCTGAGTGTGGGAGGGATGTGCAGGATTCAGGATGAAATCCTTCTCCCTGGAGCCGGCTGGGATTTATCCTTTGACTCCAGCCGGTCACTTTGAAGGAACTGTCCACATCAGCACTTTCTGCCTGACAGAAGGATATTAGACTGAGGGAAAATAGATGAGAAAACAACTTTTAATTAACAAACATGAGTTGTTCAGAGGCATATGCTGACTGTGGGGTTTCTTTTTCGCCCCTATCTTTGTGGGATGGAGAAGTCAAACCAAAGCTGCCCTCGTCTTGACCTTAGAGTATGTCCTGCTTTTAATTGTGCTCAGCACAGAGGAGATCAGGTTCTGAGAAGCATCAGTCTGAGCCTGCCAGCTTTAGTGCTCCATCTTCCTCTGCCTCTCCTTTCCTGTTTATTTTGCTGAGCATTTAATCCTGTGGCCTAAACCTCTTTTTCTGTTCTGCTGTCTTTTGTTTTGGTTTTATTTTTTTCCCAAGAGTCCAGTATTTTTTTAAAACTTCATCTGCTCCTAATCATGCCCTAAAGCTAAGTTACAGTTCTGAGATCACCTCATGTGTCATAGGCTTAAAACTAAAAATCAGATGGGAAATAACAAGATTTGAGGAGGACTGTTAAAATAAAACTGCCTGGGCAGTGGGGTGTGGCTACTAGGACTCAGATGGCTAAAAAGGAAATGAAAACAAATAATTTTCCTAGGGAGATAAAAGGAAGAAGTGTATAACACAGCAGGATAATCTCTTTGAGGAAAAGAAGTAAACATGTAAAAAAAAGGGGTAAAAAAAAATCAGTAGAAGAGTATTAATATAGTATTAATAAAAGCCACAATGTAATATTATTTCCAAACACCACCTAAAGAAAGGACTTCTATCACAGATGGGATTTCCATTTTCCTACTTCTATAAATTCCCCAGAAAGAGACAATCTCAAATGACAGAGCAACATGAAAGATGATTTGGGATAATAGCAAAAAAGGGAGTTGATTATGTTTTATAATATACCATTTGCAACAAGCTGGAACTTGAGCTGCTTTCTGCAACATCCACAGCAGGCTGCAAAATTGTGCCTGAGAATTTATAGTGAGTATTCACCCAGACTAAAGGAAGTGATTTCCTTCTAAAAAATGATGTATGCTGTACTGCTGACAACCTGCAGGAGAGGATTCTCTTGGGTTTTTGTGGTTTCAGCTGCTGCCTCAGAACTACAACGTGAAAAATGCTTGGCACCCTCACAGTAGCTAATAAGGCACACTGTCCTCTCTCACTGTGATTAAATTCTTACATTTGTACAGAAAGCAATTTCAATATAAAAGAAGAAAACACTACAATTGACAGATCCTTTTGATTGTCATCAAGTGCAAATTGTAAACGTGAAAAAAACTAATATTTTGTCTATTAGGTAGAATGTCATTAATACCTGGAATGTTTTTAATTCTTGGTGCATTAACTGTAAACACAGATTAGTGGTTGTGCACTTCCTATATTAAATAAAAAGAGGTATGACATTTTGAATAATGCTGTCAATTATATTCTGTCAATTACCAAGGGGTGACAGAGCTGTGAAATATTCTCCATGTCACTAGATTTCTTTCCTTGCAGATTGTTTATGCTGAAGTCAATTTTCTCAAGGGGAGCTTTTAATTACAGGACCTTGTGGTTTCAAATTTAGCTCCCTCTGTGTGCTGCCGTGGCTACTTCAATATCCTGGGCATGAAATCTGGCCCCAGCTGAAATCAATTGCACAACTCCCATAGATTTTAATGGTGGCAGAACTTCAGCCAATATGACTGCAAACAACATTAATCCCCCTGCTGCACATTTCCTTTTTGTTGGCTGATGGGTTGCCCAAGTCGCACGTGTAGGCTAAAAATAAAATTATTAGGAGGAACAGTTGCTGTGGTAGAAAGTGCCTGGGAATAATGGAGAACAAGATGAAGAAATTAACCACAAGGTGACAGAAAGAAAGAAAATAGTTTAGAGTGGTCTGAGGTACAAGTAGGCCATGAGTAATATTTATTTAACCTGACTCTAGACATGTACATATTATTATGAGGAAGGCCAGTAGAAGAATGTATAGGATTGCCAGGATTTTATGTCTCCACACATTTTTAACCTGTTTCCCTTTCAGAAACTGATACTCCAGTTGGATTGTGCTGTGCTTCTGATACTGAGCTCCACCTCAGAGGTCCAACGCCTTAAAAATCATTTTAGAGGAATGTTGGAATGAGAGGCACCACCTCCCATGTTGCTGTGGGCTGATCTAAGAAATATTTTGGAACTGGAGGAGAAATATCTGTATGTTCAGCTAGAGGACTGGATTTCAAAGCTGAAATTCCTGTTCTTTGTAGACCACAGAATGGGGACAAATAATGCAGAAATGGGGACAAATAATGCAAATTGACAAATACGATGCAATGTCTACAAAATAATTTTAAAAACACTGTTTCAAAGGTAGTAGTTGTACCATACTCCTTATTTCCTATATACCATCATTTCAGGAAAGACTTCCATAGGAATGGTTGCAGATATTTTTCTTTAGACAGATGCAGGTGCAGGTGGAGAATTTTTTCCTGGCTGGCAATGTGCTGTAGGTAAGCTTTAAAACCTTATGGATTTATCAAGAATTTTAAACATCTGAATAAATATCAGGTTTATACAAGCACAGATATGTGTGATTAATAAATATATTACCAAAGAAATTAGGACCAGGTTTTATTTGAAAATTGTTCTGACAGTTTTTAAACCACTTTAAATAGAATTACGAAATAGAAATTCCCAATTCAGCATAAAGAGACTGGGACATTATTAATATTTATAGTCATTCTGAAATAATGTTACCTAAAACTGTGAAATCAATTAATTGTCAAAAAATTATATTTGTTTTTAAATTTTTTTTTTTTTTTTTTTTTTTTTTAATGTGTTTTGTTTTGGTTTTGGTTTTGGTTTTTGTTCTGTTCTGGTTCTTTCTTAAGGATCCATAGCTTGGTTCTTCTGTAAGATTTTTTTTTTTTGTAATGTAAGATTTTTTTGAAAGAATGTTACCTAAATGTGTAAATAAAATTAGCTTTTTCTTCTGTCTAATTATTCAACAAACCATGGACACCTTGATCTGCCTACAGTTTTATTTTTCTGCTTTATCCAGAAGTCCCTGAAACTTTCTGATTTCTTAAACCATGATTCAACAGTTTAAGGACTTTTGAGGACTGTTGAGGCATACTGAGGGTCCTTGAGGGGATCAAACTGATAAGAAGACCAAGATCCACAGCATTTGTGTCGATATTTCAGATGTCATTTTGATTTTATAATCCTCTGCCTTTGTTACACTGGCTCTGTTCTAGAATCCAGACAAAGGTTTTGACACAAAAAGCCCATCTGTGAAGTTTCTCCATTGAGACTCCTAACATCACCCATTCTGTGATTCTGCAATTCTGTGAAATAAGACCCCTGTATTATTCCAATGTTGTCATATAAACTTGTATTAATGAAACAGAAGCTTGAAATCATTTAATATAACACAAGAAAATGCATAATAATTTGTTTTGTCCATCTGAACAAATCTACAGGCTAAACATGCTCTTTTTCTGAATGTATTTTGTCTATTCTGAGCAAAAACCATCAGGAAACATCAGCAAGCAGAATCTGAAATTCATTACTACAATTTTAAAATACACCATTCTTGTGTCATTGGACATCTTTGCCTCATTTCCTTTCAGCAGAAGATTTTATTTGGCAGACACACTCTTTTACTTGCAGTTTGTCAACAACAAATAAAAGAGATAGGATGTAGGAGGAGCAGGAAATGAAGTAGAAAGATGTTTAACTAATTACAAATCTGGGCTATTATCTCTAAGATCATCTTCTCAGCCTCAATATCTTTAACTGCAGCAACATCATGGTTTTAAAAGTCCATATCTTGTGGGTTTGGTTTTTTTTATGTAGGTAAATGTTAAAAAGCATGCAGGTGTATGATGAAAACACAGGTAATCTCTTATTAAGGACATTAGCTCAACATGTAAAACTTCCCCATAATCGTCAAGATTTGTGTCAGTCTCTGGGAGAGCTCTATGGACCCTGTAAGTCATGACATTATTACACAAAAAAGGATGCATGTGATCGTGTAAAAAACATATGTTTCAAAGTCTGACATTCTCTAAGCTACAATGAGTTGAATATCTAAAATTCAAGGAAAGGCCTAATCCAAAATCCTGATGGATTTGTGAAATTTGTTAATCCTTTGCATCTTACTGATTTCCATTGAAATTATGTACTACTTAACCTTAATATATGACTGCTTTTATTATTACTCTTCTGGACTAAAACAACAAATTCCCTCTTATTAGTCCACTCACTAATAAGGAGGTGTGCAAGTGCCTTTTTCCTTAACACCAAGAGCAAATCAGGCCATAATATTGTGTGCATGATTTTGTTGTCACATTTCAATATTTTAGCATGCATAACCAGAAATTTAAAAACACAGCTTCGGCTGCATCAGATCCAAAATACTAAAGAATTGAAATTCACTAAGCAAAATTAATGTTTTTGCACCTTTTGTTATGCCGTTTGGATATTCTAAAGGGCTGTGGTGTTATTTTTGTCATTAATGTTTTTCATGACAGAGTAGCAACTGACAGAGGAGTTAATTGCAATCATTGAGAATACAATAATGAGATTATCACGTGCTTGAGCCTGGCTTTGCTTCTTCCCATCCTTACAGTGAAGGAAGTGCCCAGGAAACAACAGTGGCCAACCTCTCTTTGGTATTTCATAGTACAGTGCTGAGCCCTCACCACAATACCTGGACCAAAGTGCTTCAACATCATCAAGATAATGCCAAATCTTTCCATTTTGTGTGGATTTTGCAATAGAAAAATTAAAAAAGAAAAATTTCAAAAGAAAAATTAAAAAAACACCCTGACAACAAAACCAAAACCAAAAATCAAAAATCAACCAAACCAAATGAACCCCTCCCCAAACCCCCCAGAGGTTTGGGCCATAGCAGTGATGGAAAACATACATCTCCCTGATACTTTATTACCTTCATACTGGAGTGTCAAAACAATTTATTTTCATGACTAGCTTGTAAAACTGAAGGGAATAATCAAAGAAACCCAAAATAGTTTGGCTTGGAAGAGGGACCTTAAAAATCTCATTCCACCCCTGCCATGGCAGGGACACCTCCCACTGTCCCAGGCTGCTCCAGCCCCAGTGTCCAGCCTGGCCTTGGGCACTGCCAGGGATCCAGGGGCAGCCCCAGCTGCTCTGGGCACCCTGTGCCAGGGCCTGCCCACCCTCCCAGGGAACAATTCCTAATTCCCAATAGATTTTCTCCTGCTCTGTTGGATCCCTGTGCAGCAGGTAGGTAGACCCTGGCTCTGTTTTGGGACTGCTCAACTCTAGAAATGCCTGAAGAAATTTGTTCTCCAGAAGGCTGCGCACAGCACGTGTGAAGACTAAAGAAGTGGGTGGCCATTCTGCAAAAACTTTCACTTCATCCAGGTTCTGTTTCACACTTCGAGCTACTGCCTCTGCCCAGATTTCTGTAAAAGTGCTGAGTCCTAATTTGTGGCAGGGTTTTATGCTGTTTTGGACACGTGAATTTGCAGTGCAGCCGCCGCTGTGTAGTAACCATGTGCAAGATGCAGATCCCTTGTAAATGCAAAATAGTTACCTCACTTTTTACTGGAGGCTGATGCAGTTCTTATTTCTCTTGTGTAGAGCAGAAATGTGGAGAGTTGCCAAGAAATAACTGGAATTTTGTGAAGCTGTGCACTGATTTATATTTCCATGGGTACCCCATTGCAACTGTACCTCAAGTCTCATCCTTGGACAGTGACACCTCCCTCTGTTCATTATTTCCCAATGAAAGTGCTCCAAAATGAAGAGTTTTGTGCTCAGCTCAGGAAACTCGCTGCCTCACAGTTAGTTGTGAGGGTTCAATTGGAACCTCAGCACGTCCTGGTCCACATCAAGGGTGATGTTATCCCTGTCATTCCTAAAACAGATTAAAAAGGGAACCTTGCCTAGGGCTTTGTACAGTGTTTCCTCCTTTCACCATTGCACCCTCTTCCTTAGAAAACTGTTGGCCAACTGGTTCTGCTGGCAGAGCTTAGATGCTGCAAGGCAGACTATATAATGGAATTAAATTTTATGTAAAATGAATATCTGACTATACTTCCTTCCTTCTTTTTCCTCCCTACTACTACAACCCAAGTAGTAACTGAATTTTTTCCTTCAGTTCGCTTCTGACTGTTCCTTATTTGGGATTTCTACTGAAAATATGATGGTATGACTTAGAAATTACAATGTGAAAAACTGGTTCATGCCAACAGCATGTTCAGCATTGCTTTTCTATCCCAAGATACACTAGAAGTGAATTTCTAGTGAATTGCCTTACATTTTGTTATTTCAAGCTGGACATCACAATTTGGTCAGCAGGGAAAGTCACTAATACAATTCTGATATTGTATCATAACTTCAATAGGCACACTCTGGGATTAGTTTAATTTTATTTCAGTTTATTATTCATCATTTCATCTCCATAGACTTGCAATGACATTGTTTTGTCTTGGCATTATAACATAATCTGCATATATTTACATACAATAATCAGGCACTGGCTAAGAGTCTCAGGCAGAAAGCTCTGAAGTCATATCTCATATCAAGATGTGTACAAAGTTTATTTCAAGTATAATTTAAAATCTCTGGACCTTTAACTGATATGTCCTGGGATCAAAAACTTCAGAAGCTGAACTTAAATATTTAAAATGTGTTTTCTGCTGTCTATGCAATCTTTACAGAAGTTATTAACTCTTATCAGTTACAGTCCCTACTTGTCTCTGAATAGAGTAATTAAGCCATGTAGGATTCTAAGTCTAATTATTCCAAATGATAACTGAAATAAGAGCCTTATGGATATCTGAGCCCAAATTTTCTTCATCAGTTTGACTGTTTCCAAAAATTTTCTCTGGAACAGAAAAACCTCAAACTTTTTATCTCCTCAGTAGTGTTTTCCTTGCCTGCCCCAATAATTTTTCACTGAGTTTTTATGGAGGAACCTTTTAGTGACACAAGAGACTAATGGTGAGTCTTTTGGGGAAGTGAAACAAAACATGACAAAACAGAGCAAAACAAAACAAATTAAAGAAACAAACAAAAAAACCAGAAAGAAACCCCACAAACAAACCCAACCAACAAGAAAATAACCCCAAACCAGACAACCAAAAAAAAAAAAAAGAAATCCTAAACCAATGACAACAACAACAAAAAATTTATTGGGAATTTATTAATTTATTAAAAATTTATTCATTCTCTACTCAGATTGATGGGCACGGACAAGCTGAATTGAAATAAAAATTTTTATGTGTTGTTGTAATTAAGAGTTGAAGCTATGAATCCAAATGGTAACATATTCCGTGTTTTGGAATATAAAACTTGGATCTGACTTAAATGGGCAGGAGCAGAAATTTTACAATTCTGTCCTTACCACGTTAAACTGGCACTTAACAAAGGCGAGCAGATGTTTTGGTTTGTTTCCTAACTTGGGTTGCTGTGGTCTGAGGGAGAGGCAAATAAAACCAGAAACATCATCACAAACCCCTGATATCACATCTTGGATGTTCAAATTACCAGTGTTCCAGTCAGGCAGGGTTTTGGAAGGCTAGCAGGACTAGTTCTTTGAGTTTGTACCTCTTAATAAGGTAATTTTTGTTTGGTTTTGGCCACTTCTGCTAGAAAAATACAGATTTCTGTCTGTTTCTCAGTGCTTCTTATTTTTAAACATTTTAAAAACATGAATTATAATAATATACAAAATAGATACATGCATATGCCATGGCATCACTTATCTTCTTCTTGCTTTTAGGTCAAAAACGAAGTTCAGGTGTCTGACTTCAGGATGAAGTTATACCACTTTTCCCAAGTTGGATGGCTGGTTACCCCATGGATGTTCAGCTGCCTTGCAGCCCGAAACTGATTATTTTTGTGTAAGAAAAAGACCTGAGGCTGACATCTCTTTTTGTTGGCTGTCACTTCACAGTAAAGCCTATTATCCTAAAGTGTCTTTGTAAGGAGACAGAGAACATGGAAACAACCAAAAGTGTGAAAAAAGGAACATTCTAAACAGTGAAGAGCCCTCACATAAGACAGAGAAAAATTTTGTCCTTTTTGTGTCCCAGAAAACGATCTCTTTTGTCTGCCTTTAAGTGTGGCCTTAAATTGTCCTCAAAGAAAAGTTTTAAGAAGCATCAGCCCAGGTCACTGTCTTTTACTCCCTCCTGCTGTAATTCAAAATTTTTACTGACACCATTACTTTAGACAAGTAGAAAGTGAAATTCAGTGATGAAAGACAGACTTGGGATGAAAAGCAAAAAGGGTACGTCTGTACTGGCATGACCTGCCAGCCAAATATCTGGTTTTAGGCAAGATAAAAATGATGATTATAATAGAAGCAACTCACTCCATCTAAAAGAGATTTTAAGTTTGCAGTTAATTATTTTCACCATTACCTGAGTAATTTCTGAAAGGAAAAATTCTTCATGGCAAAACGTGTTCTTTGGAGCATCTAACACTGTTTTATTTCTTCAGCATCCCTCCAGTAATTTCATCATTTTCCATATTCATATTGCAAGACCTTAAGCTTTACGAGATTTAAGTTCTCTGGGTCAAGTGCCACTGTATCAATCTATGTTCCACAATACACAAAAAAAACCTTTTTTTTTTTTTTTTTAATTTCCCCCTTGAGTATTTTTGGTTGGTTCATTAGTTGTTGGGTTTTGTCTGATTCTTGTGTGATTGCTCTAAGCACAACACCTAGAGAAGGTGATTTTTATTTAAAGATGCAGCTGTGATCATCTGTCTCTGTGCTCTTTGCTGTTGAGACACCTGTTGGAAGTTTCAGGGTGTTTTTTTGTGCAAGACAAGGTCACATGGAGAAATCCAACCCAGAAATCCAAAATATTTTCAATTTAGTTCATGAGTGAACCTTTGCAAATTATTTTCCCAAGTGTTTGCTCTAAAAAGACTATGCTGGAACTCAAAAAAACTTATTTTCCTTTGTAAAGCTGTAGAATCCGAATGTACAGGACAAAGACCTTTACCATTATTGATTTATTTATTCATGATATTT
Source organism: Promerops cafer (assembly GCA_013398275.1). Classification (NCBI taxonomy): domain Eukaryota; kingdom Metazoa; phylum Chordata; class Aves; order Passeriformes; family Nectariniidae; genus Promerops; species Promerops cafer. Next base: position 17,579 of record VZSE01014933.1, read on the forward strand.
TGTTCTTAACCTCATTCAGGATAGCAGCACGTACATCCTAGCTCAAATGACAAATTTCCACAAAATTTCATGAGGCTGCAAAACTGACTAGTATGGATGTTTTAGCATTTATTTTTAATGACATTCCCAAAATGAAATAAACTAGAAGTTATTATGCCCAAACTATGCTGCACAGATATTTTAAACATACAGAATGAAACATAAGAATATTGGGAAAAGTCAGAATTAAGATTATGTATTTCAAAGCAATTTAGGCTTTTTTTTATACCTGTTTTATGATGCAAATTTGTCAGAATTTCTTTCTTTTGCTGTGTTTCGAGGGATCAGTACCATTCCTAAAATGTGCTCCTGAAGCTGGGATAAATTTGCTGACAGACACAGGAAACTGAAAGATGAATAAGATGAAAAGTGGGAACTGTTCATGCCTCTCTGGGCAACTGTGGGAGAAATTTCCTCAGAGGGAGGAATTTCTTCCTAATACCCCACCTAACCACAGGTGACTGAAGACACAAGTTTTCTTCAATAATAGAAAAAAAAATCTATTTATTTATGCCACGCATTTTTCATCACAAATGCCCAGGAAACAAGAACTGAAAATTTCCTGCTTACTTTTAATGAAAAAAAAAATAAATAAAAGAAATCAGACAGATATATTTTAAGATCCCAGACTGGCTTTTGCTTCAAAGCAATCAGCTCTCACAGATAAGGGAGATTTCTACCATTGCACAGTTAATTTTGTGTAAGTAATCACTGCAGCTTTGAGTAAGTGTTTCCCTCTTACCTCGTTCTAAATGATTTAAAAATAAAAGGTTTTCTAATAGATTCATGGCAGGCTAACTTGCAGAGCTAAGAAGGGATATATGCCAGTCGTGTTTTAGTAAATATGGTAAAATTTTGTAATCTCAAAACATATGTGCAGTACCTCTTTGCATAATTCCTTGCTTCTGCAACATATGTTCCCCAAAATATAAGTTCATCTGAATGTGAAATTAATTTATATTCATAGTTTCCTCATCATGTTTTTATTTTAGTTTCCTACAAAGAAATTATAGATGGGAAATATAGCGAATTTCCAGAATACATTAATATTTTGAATAGTTTATCTCCAAGGTAAAATCTTTAAATTATGCATTTATATAAATTTATATATGTTTGTATATATATATATAGGTACAATAACTTTTCTTTTTAATAATGGAAGTACATGGATTATTGTCCTTTTGACCTTAGTCCTTTTCACAATAACTTTCACCTACACCATTTCTGACCAAGCTGTGCTGCACTGGGAGCATGGAGTTTACCTCAAGTAAAACACATAATTTTAATTTCAGAACTCAATTCTAGCTGTTGCACAGCTTCCATATTTTCTGTCTTTTCTTTTTTTTTCCTTTCACCTGTGGTAGCAGACATCAGTGTTGGTAGGACAGAACTGGAAATAAAGCCTAGACAGTTTGTTTGGGTCAATGGTTCTCATCAGGTTGTCTTTACCAGGCTCAGCTCATCTTATTCTGAGTGAATAATCTGATTTTTAAACAACAGTTAAAAAACCCCAACCAACCAACCAA
>VZSE01014933.1:19148-48381 GCA_013398275.1 Promerops cafer
GATAAAAAACCCAAAACAAGAAACCAAACAAAAAAAAAAAACCAACAAAAACCAACCAAAAAAACAACGAACCAAAAAACCAAAACCAAACAATAAACAAAAAAACCCCCAAAAAACCAAAACCAAAACCACCAAAAAACAACCAAAGGAATAAACAAAACAAAACTAAACCAAACCCCCCAAAAACCCCAAGCCCCAAACAAACAAAAAATCCCCAACCACAAGCAAACAAACAAACAAACAAACAAACAAACAAAAAACACAAAACAAAACAACAAAAAAAAAACCCCAGACCAAACCACCCTGGCAAAATCAAAGCAGAAATAGAACATGCAACTAAAAAAGGAGATAATTGTAAAATCAGAGGTTTACTTTTCTGGATTACTTGTCCTAGGGTCCCGATAGTGGCAGACACTCGGGTGTGAGGTATTTCTCCTTTTTTGAGATAGAACATCTGAGTTTACAGGAAAGACAAGTAATAATCTACCAGAGATTGCTCTCCCAGCTCCTCTTTCCCCTCATGAAATTCTGTTTCAAATGGCATGAAATACTGCCAGAAATGGGCTGTGGACTCTCCCTTTTTAGGGATAAGAAATTATAATCTTTTAAAAAATGATTATTTTGTGATATATTTTTCCTCCTTCAAATCAATGCACCTCCCTTATATATGTGTAATACCAGTTTAAAACTTTTGCCAGAAAAATGGTTAAACCAAGGAAAAACCTCAAGAGACTCCGAAAACTTTTGATAATTTTAGTTTATCAGAAGAAATAAGAAATATACATAAAGAAGACGTAGATTGCAGTATCAACAAATAAAACTCTAAAACTCAAATAACCACACACTTCAGAGACTTGAACTTCTCTTTTTTGCATGTTAAATTGGATTTTTTTAAAATAAAACCAGTGTTAGAATATTATTTTCTCTTTCAATTAAATCTAGGGTTTCCTCTTTAAAGATGTCTCCATATTATATCCATATTATTTCATATTTTAAATTAATCTTGAAAGCTACTGGCTGTTTGTAAGAAATGTCTTTACATAACTTGTTGCATACTCATGTCAAACCCATGCAGACCCAAAAAAGAAAAGAAAAGAAAAAAACCATTTGCAATTTTAGAAATAATTTTAAAAAAAACCTATTAGCAAAAAATCAACTCTATTACATGCAATTTTCTAAAGTTCTGTCTCAGCAAAAATATTCTATGTACTCACTACATTTTTCCCTCTTTAAAGTAAATTAAAAAATCTCTACACCTTTGAAATTTCCATTTGGGAAATATCTGAAAAGAGTTCTTTGATGAGGTATTTCCCCATGAACAGCCTTAAATTTTATTTTGTTTTTCTAGTTCTTTTAATGTTTTAATTTCTTCAGTTTCTTAGTGCCTCCAAAATCTCTGATTTGCTCGAAGTTGTTCTCTTCCTCTTTTACAATGGAAGTCTAATATTGAGGGTTTGAGATCCACGGGGAACTATTTCTTTGAAAAACAAATTTTATGTTGGGGCTTAACAGGTTTCAGATCCCTGTGTAGAAGTCCGAGATGCTGAGACCTGGTAGCAAAAAATATTAGCAAACTTTTGAGAAGAAAAATGTGCAGATGCAGGTTTCCTCTCCCAGATGAATATTGAGATGAAAAATGGGATTTGTCAAAGAAATCACAAAAGTTTGTGGTTTTTCCTCTCATGAAATGGCAGGAAACTTTCAGATATCTAAAAGACAGCAGAAAGGCCATTAAAGAAAAGAGAAATAAATACTTAACACTACCTCATCAGATTTAGTTAATGGTGGTTTGTAAACCAGCATCACAAGAGTGTGTGTTGAAAATGCATACAGAATATAGATGCATGCCAATAGAATGAAAGCATGAATCCATACAGATAAGCAATCAAAAAAAAAAAAAAAGAAAAAAGAAAAAAAAAAAGGGGAACTAAATTCTGTTCATATACTAATGGAATTAGATTTCACAAAGCAGACCTATCAATAATTTTCAGTTTCACGAAAAGGAAAACAGGAAACTTGCCCCTAAAATATTGACAGCTTTAGTGTGATTTAATTTTCGGGGTTTTATTTGTCTACAGAAATGAAGGTTAACAGAGTTCTGACTTATACAAAGATATTTATGATTAATATGTATTGAAGTTTGAAAGACAACTATTAAAATTCCAAACTTGTTAGCATAGTTAAAAGTATTTGGGTTTTATTTCATAATCCAGAAGATTTTTATGTACTCACACAGCTCTATTAATAGAAAAAAATGTATCTGAATTCTGAAAGTTAAATAATGGGAATACTTAATATTTGCAGAAGCTGAATGTTGAGCAATGACTGAGGTCTGATCAAAAAGCTCCCAGACCCCAACAATTTAAACTTATTTGAACCCTAAACCTTCAAATATGACTCCTGAATTAATTCTGGACCCCAGAATGCCAGGTCTGATTTTCAGAGCTCAATGAGTTCAACATTTATGGAAACCAGGAGGTGTAAAAATTCCTTATTTATTTGGATTTTGACTATTTCCCAAGGCCAAATATGACATACAAGGGTTTTTTCCTGGTTCTTGAGTACAGTGACTTTAAAGTACCTTTAGAGCTACAAAGTGAAGGAAGAGACTAGGAACTGGAAAAGGTGCTCTAAAATAAAAAGGTTTCAGTAATTTACTACTACTGAACTTTAAATCTCTTCTCTAAGCTATTGAAGCATGCCCAAATCTTACCTAATATTACAAATAAGCTGTTCTCTATAACAATTTTGTGCTGATTATAAACACAAAAGCGTTTTGAATTAACAGACATTACCCACCCCAAAACTGCATATTGGTCCAAAATTATCTATCTCCCTATTTCCCTGGTGTGCTTTTACATTACAGACAAGAATAGTCTGAGGAGCTGGTCAAAAGAAGAATTCATCACTCAAAAAATCCATTTTGTTTCTGAATTTAAATAGCTATGGGAGAAAAAGGATTGGAAGATTTATATTATATGAGGGGTACTATATATGACATTTTTGAGCCTTGTGAAAATTAAAGTCTGACTGTTTCTTGGAATCTTTTTCAAACACTGCCTTATATGTAACCTTTTTTTTTGGAGGAAAAACAAAGGTAGAACTAACAACAGCTTTGATTTAGAGTCCAGATTGAGGTAAGTCAACGGAGGAAATATAAAATTAGAGAGACCATGGTAATGAAAGAATATAAACTGCATTATCTCTGCAAGATAATAATGATAATATTGAGTCAACATACAGTCAGTTCTAGAGGGAGTTTTACTCACAGAAAATTGAAATCTCAGTAGGCCAGGAAAATCAGGAGCTGCATTGTTAGTAAGTGAAAAGTCTCATCAGTGAGCAGGGGGAATGGAGTGAAAAGTTAACCTATAATAAAATAATGACTGATAATCAGTAATTCTGCCAGCATAGGATCATACTTGCTGCTCCTGGAATTGCTAAGCAATATTTGGGTAAGTATTTTGCTGCAAAAATCCCACCAAAAAAAGAAAAGAGCTTTAAAAAATGCATTTCTAACCAAGAAACCATATCTGTAATGGATCATTCTCTGCATCCAGGAGCAATAATCATACTCACACTGTTTTTATTCATGCAAATTATCTCACATCAAACAGTGTTTCTTGTTTCTCTGGAAGATGCCCCGACTAAAACTAGTTTAGTCTTTATTTCCTTATGGAAACTTAGTCTCCAATTTAAAGTTCTGGGGCAGACATTAAATGAGCTCAGGAGTTCTTCTGAGCAGCAGAACTGTACAAAAGTACACTCGCAGCAGTGAGGTGGATTCCTGCAAATTGCTTACACCAGAATGGTTATAAAAAGTAAAAAAAAAACCCACAGAGACAATGAATCTATGCCAGGGATGCCATCATTCATTTACATTTGTTCTCTGAGCTGCAAACCCTCCCTTAAATAACTTTTTTGTGTGATTTTCTAATATTCCTGGTGGGATTCACACGGGCATCTCCACTGCAGGTATTTACCTGCACTCTGTTCATGAGAAAACAGTGAAATCTGCTTTTAATGCACGTCAGATTTCATCTACATGTTGATTTCTAAAAGAAGCTGGATAAACAAAGGGAGCCTAGGCTGGCCAGCTGGGATGGTGATTTCTGCAGCGCAGAAGTTCAAAATATTTTCCCTAAATTTAGGCACTGAATGCTTCAGCTGTCGCTGGGCATTTTCCATTCTCAGAGTCAGAGCTGATGAGACAAAACCCCCACATTATGCCATGATACCATTTTGATTAAACAGGGCTTTTATTTAGGGGGAGCATCACCACTCCTTGTTTTAAAGCAGCATCTGCCTGTTCTTTTAAATGGTGTCGATTTTTGGGTTGCCTGTTTTTAAATTTGTTTATTTTCTGAAGCCCTCGATTTTGGTAAAAAAACAGCAAGTTTAGCTGCTTCAGTTGAGATCTTAACCTGTTAAACACCAAATTATGATTCTTACATTTTATAACCAGTTCTTTTCCAAGAGTTATCATAGCTAAGACAGGGCAAGGCTTTCTCCTCTTATCCATGATTCAGATCTCTCCCTAGGTAAGATTGTTTTACATCCTAACTTTGAAATGGTTCCACACAGGAATTAATTATTTCCTATGCTGTTGGGAATGGAGAATGTCTTTTCATTGTTTTAGTCGGGTTTCTAGCTTTTCAAGGGTTCATGGCAAAATTTAAATTTCCTGAAGTAATAATCTTGACATATAAGGGGAATTACAGCTTAAAACAGAAAATTAGTTCAACTTCACTCTAAACACAGAGCTGCTCATGCCAGTGATGTCTCAATTACAGACACTCCCTTTTAAACTCAATTCCATCAATAATAGTTCCTGCTTCAGTAAAAAGATACTTTTGAGGTGAAAAAGGTTTTCTCTAACAATTCTTCCCAGGTACAAAAGTTAAGGAAAAATTCCTAATTTAAAAAAAAAAAAAAAAATAATCATGCAGCCATTTCTAGTGATAATAGCAATTTATTGAACATGTAGAAGCCTTTCTAAATCGCTGTTCATATTATACACAGTTTTATAAACAAAAAAATATATCATACCCTGTCAGAGAGTTTATGAGCTCAGAAACAGGCACAGCCTCCTGGAGAATTTTCTGTTCTACAGGGCATAAAGTAAGGTAAATTCAGTTGAAAACACATGAGGCTGTCCAGGTCAATAGGTAATTCTTTGATACCATAACCCCTGAAGGAAGTCAGTATTTCATGTGGTTTCCCTGAGTCCCATGATTCAGCTTTAGCAGTGTTTTTCTGATTCAGCTGATATCCAAAGAAAAGGGTTTGGTATCAGTTCTGCGGGATAAAAATGAAACCCCAGGGATTTTGAAAGCCCAAATTAAATATGATATAATTGGGAAAATGACACTGAAAATGTTTTAAACAGGCATATTTTGGCTTTTGGTCAACACTATCAGGATGCCAGATTCTTGGACCAAAATCTCAGTGGGATAGAAATTACTGTCATTCTTTTCTTTTTTACACTCTTTGAGTTGCACAAAACCATATGTCCTTTTAAAACCAAAACTGAATCTCTGAGTACTTTAGCCCTTTAGGTTAATCAAAATACATTTCTGTTCTTTCAAGAGTTATTTTCCATTTTCCCTGTGTCCTGTATTTATTTGCCTCTTTCAGAGTGGCGTGACACTCTTTGATTTATCACAGATGGAAACCCAACAGCAGAAAGGTGAACCTTTCAGAAAAGGTTTCAAAAAAAACCTCCACACTTCTGTTTTCTGAAACTGCTTATTGCCAACAAAAACAAAAGGTCATTTTGGCAAACCACACGCAGCTGTTTCCATACTTTATGAAAATTATTCAGGTGGAATATGCTGCAGTGCTACTGCACGTGACTTCCTTTAAAGAGGGAGAGGTTATATAATTGGAATGAAATCTCTGTTTACAAACTGGAAGTTATAAACTGGCACCAGAATGAATTAAAAGGGTGGTTGAACAATGATGAGCAGCAGTCCCCTGTCATAGCTCAAAAATCTGCAGCAGCTGAGTGCATTTGCCAAACTCTTTGATGATATGAGTTCTGGAAATTCCTAATTTAGCCAAGTCTGAGCACATCTTCATGGCATTAAGGAAATTACAACTAAAACATGAAGGTCGTATCTTTCCCCATTTCACTGAGGTGCTGGAGAGTCTCACTGAACTAAACACATAATTCAGCAAAGGCAGAGGAATATATTTCCACTTTATTTTACCCTAATAATCAACTCAGGGGATGTTTAAAGAGGGGTTTGTTTGTTTGTTTGTTGATTTGTTTTCAGCATTGAGCCCATCATAGGAAAAAAAAAAAAAATAAATAGAAGCTCTCCAATGTGGTCTGATAAATGTACAGAAAATGAAACAGATTTATTTTATCTACTTATTCTATTTCATTTTCCAAACACCACATCAGGGCAAAGGCTCCATGCAAAAGGGCTATAAAATGGTATTTCATGTTAGTAAACACCAGTAATATGAGGAGAAATGTTATGTCCAAAACCATTATTATGTCAGAAATTATTCTTGGAAATTCTTTTCTAGCATCAGTTGTTAAGACTGGGATGGATTTTTCACATCTTATCACAAGAGTAATTGTGCAGCTGCTGAGTGAATTTCCTAACATCAGGTTACAGTGCTATGAGTGCAAAATGGAAATAATTTTATTTAATACCATTGAAGTATCAGTAAAATATTACTTTTTGTGTATACTTCAGCAAATCCTTTCACAATTTTGACTCAGAAACTGCTCCATTCTACTTCTAAGGGGAAGCTATTATTCATAATTGCTTGGTAAGGATTAAGTAGTTAGAATTTGCAAAGAATCCTGAATTTGTGACATTTTTCAAGCGCTTGAATATGGTAATAGTAAGATATTATTTCTTTGCAGAGCTACATTCTGTGGATTTGCCTTTCAGGTTCTCATTTCTTCCAAGCTGTCTCTGCTTCAGTTGTTAAAATTAAGTGTACTGTTATACAAGTGATGACCTTCCCAACTCCATTTTTAAATACACATAATTCTGAGCCAGGGACTGGGTAAGGACTGTCTTATTTAAAAAAAAAAAAAAGAAAAGTTAGTGGGTAGATGGCTTGAGCAGAATGAACCTTGCATATGCAGTAGCTTCAGTTTTATCTTCCAAATATTTATATTAAAAATCCCTTCAGGTTGGGTTTTTTTTTTGGGGGCCTTTTCACTGGTATATCATTATTGAATCAACCTGAAAAAAAAGCACTTTGTTTCATTTATTCCCTTTTGTGCCTTAAAAAATGTCACTCATTCCTGGAGAGCATCAGTGAAATATGGACCCAAAGAACTCAAACCCATGGAGACTTTGACTCATTATCAGATGTCTCAAGCATCCTTTCTAATTAGAATGTGTACAGCAAGAATATTCATTCTGTGAAGTGTGAAAACCTGTGCAGCAAACAGCGTGGAAAGGACCTGTAATAAGGCATGTGCACTAATGAAAAACAAAAATGCTGCTCAGAGTTGAGGTCTTGCAACCAGTTAAAGTCAGCTACAGTCACAGAGAGTTTCTAGTTCAGCTTTTGTTGATTAGGATGACTTTGTGTTTATCTTCTTATTGATGCAGTATGAAAATAAGTCCTGGCAACCTATTTTAAAAAAATAGGGTATTTAAAATTTTCCACTTAATTCAAAATAGGCAAGTCAAGTTCAGGGAAGATCTGGACTCTGGAGTCATGAGAGTGTACAGTTATCAAAGGACAGAAATCCAAATCCACAGAAATAATTAGGATTCAAATTTGAAAGGGCTGAGGAATAAGTCCAGTCGGCCTCATGGTGGTCACTTTCTCATCTACTTAATGTAGAAATTGCTGTAGTTTTAAAAAATGATTTTTCAAGCCATCCAAACTGACGTGAAAAGGGAACAGTTGCATTGAAATACTCCCTCTGTTAACTGCAGAAAATGGAAACTTTTTTTGACAGAAAGTTTCTAACTAAGCCTACAGACAAATCAAGAAATGAAAGGCTTTGTAAAAAAGTTTTGGTTTTCTTAAAATAATAAAGCAATAACAGGTGAATCATATAGTTTTCCCCTTTTTTTTTCTTAAATTTTGAAAAGATTTTAATTTTTATTCAATCTACATACTTATCTAAACAAAAACTAAATTTTAAGTTTTTGCTCTTAACTCAGTATAAAGTTTTATTTATGCTAAAAAAGAAAATGCCTTCTTGAAAGGAAAACTTTCCACTTAACACAACAGCAACAATGAAAGATTAAAGGTATTACCTGATAAAGTATTTTTCAGGTACATCTGCATAAATAAATAAACAAACATGCACTAATGTTTTCACGGCTTTAATCTGTGGACCCTAATTAATTATATGCCATCATATTCAAATGCCCATAATATTTGAACACTTTTTTATTTTTTGTTGATTTTTTTTTGTGTATGTGTATGAAAACTGCGTATTGAAACAACATATTTGGATTTATCTTGTAAAAAAATTATTTATTGGAGTTTTAGTTTAATATTCTCCAAATAAATGGTTGACCACGTGAGTAATTTGAAGTGGGAAGGAGCATTAGCCTGAAAGATCTGCAGTGTTTCAGGAACTTTTAGGAATTGGTAAATAAAGGTGGGAGGCATCAATTTGTTGCAAATATGACTTAGGCCTCTGATAGCAGAATTCACACACTAATGGCTATCTGACTTTCTCTCAAGACTTTCCTTGTCAGAGATGAAGTTTTTTCTCTAAGCATGATGCTAATATATTCAATGTGGAATCCTTAATTTTTTTATTTGTTTTTTTTTCTTTTCAATTAAGAAGACAAACATAAGCAAGAAGATATTTCAAAAATACCTTTTAAGGCAGAATCTCTGCGTTCACAGCCTTGATTTGCAGAAGATCAGACTCCCCAGTGGCATCATTTAATTACAAAGACAAAGTTACTCTAGAAATAGGGTCCCACTTGAAAGAATTTCACCCAAAAACTGATAATGGAAATGCATAATTATCAGAGATGTGTGTGATTCTTCAACAAAGACTAAACCAAGGAAAGAACCAAATGAATATTTTTCTTAATCTCAATTTTCTCTCTGCTAGCCAGAAAGGCAAAAATAATGCTGCTGATATGCAAAACATCTGTAATCAGAAATAATTGCTAAGACTAGAATATTAGATATATAACAATTATACAATTATATAATTACAATTATGTAATATTATATATTAGAATACCAGCATGATAGCAATTGCATTATTATGCCCTCTTGACAGCTCTAATAAAATCTACCTTTGGAAGCACAGCTCTTTTGTCCTGCCATTTAGTTTTTGAAAGTGCATTTAGTTATGCAGTTTTCTTTTTTTAGTCTTATTGAATCTAAACTTCCATGTGAGGAAAAAAAAAATGTGATTGACCAAAAAAAAAGGGAAAATAAAGGAAAAAAGTGAGAGAGAGAGACAGCTCCTTAATAGTGCAAAGAAACAACATTTAAATGACCCCTTGTCTAAAAAATTATTGCCCTTTTTGAGGATTAGCTGCCACCATTTGTGCCTGCAGTGAGTTACAGGTAAAATACAGTGCTTTTCACATCAGTAAACCCATTTGCAGCCTGGGGTGTTACCAACTTGGAGCATCCAAGTAATAAAACAGAGTGTTTGAATTCGTGACAGTTTGGTGTGGGTTTTTTTTGTTGTTGGTGTTTGTGTTTGTTTGGTTTTGTTGGTTATTTTGTTGCTGTTTTATTTGTTGTTGTTGTTTTATTTTGTTTGTTTTTTTGGGTTTGGTTTGGGTTGTTTTTTTTTTTTTTTTTTTTTTTTTTTTTTTTGGTTTTGTTTTGGGTTTTTTTTTTTTTTTTTTTTTTTTGTTTTGGTTTGGTTTGGTTTGGTTTGGTTTGGTTTGGTTTGTTGTTTTTTAAATGGACATTAGAACACAAGACCATAGAGGTGAGCACTTTCTTCAGCAGCTCAGAATGCATAAGGAGAATCAGTGCAAGGATTATTTCTGCTTATGAATTTTAGTAATGTTCTTTCTTTTCCCTTTTTCCCCTAGACCCACTCATGAGTTAGGCTAAGTGAGAGAAATAAAGGACAAAAGTGGAGGAGCCCCTTCAGAGGGGTGAGGGAAGACACCTCTACCTTGATTTGAAGGGTTTCAGGGGGGGAGATAAAAGGGATGTCCAGCACCCACTCTGTGGAATAAAAAAATATTAAAACCCCATCAAACAGCCCACAATANCAATGGAAAGGAGGCATGTGGCTACTTTGGTCATTATTTATAAAAATAAAGCGACATAAAATTATAAAGATTTCACTTAAGGAAATATAAAAGGAGAAGGAAGAAAGAAAGAAAAGAGTAGATAGGTGGAAAGATCTCACCCCCCTTGGATCCAGCAGTGGGACCCGATTGTTGCAATTTTGATGTCTGTGGTNATCAAACAGCCCACAATAAAGTAGAAATAAATGGAGGAGATATCACTATGAGCACAGAGAAAAGAATCACAATACAATCCATGGCTAGATTAACAAGAATTTATGGAGACAATCTCACAAAAAAAGGCTTTTCCACCTCCAAAGCACCAAAAGTGTGAATGTTTCTGCTGAGCAGCTCCCCCTAAACAGTGGGAGAAGATTGTTGCAACCCACCCCTGAAGATGGGGTAAATGAGGTTCTTGTTAAAAGATCCCTNGACTGCAGCTGGGGCAGTTATGCCCCATGAGATGGGATGAAAACCTTCAGCCCCCTCTGTGAGTGTCCTGATGCCTCTCCTCAAGGACATCTTTACACCTGAGCCTCATCAGGAGGACAACGGCATGAAAAAAAGCATTATCCCACCCTGCAGGATCTGTTTCTTACTGGTTTTTTTTTGCCCTAATCTGTTTCAAATCCCAGGGAGCTGTGGTCTTTTGCCCGTGGTGGATGCTCACCCCTGGGCTGCTCTCATGAAGATCAGAGTTTTCACCATCTCACATCCAAAAATTCCCCTCCTGCCATTCAGCCTGTGGGTTCAAACCCAACCTCAGCACAGCAGCTGCTGCCTTGGCAAAGGGCTGATTATTTGAGTCATTAGCCATTAATATTTCAGTCTCTCACAGGTAACAGCACAAGGGAACCTCCAGATACCACAAAATGACCCTAGGTGTCTGTGTATTTTTACCCCTAAATGAGAAACAAACTCGTTTTCATTTTTCAGCTATTTCAAAATCCCTTGCAAATGTGAAATTACAAATATATGTCATACTGATGTAGATAAAATAAATATTACAGGCTTGATCTTCTAATTCATCCTTTCTAAGTCCTGGGAGTTTTTAGCAGTCTTGCTTGGGTTTTGCATACTCTGACCCAGCCAAATTATACTTATTGCTCAGTCTTCTTTATTGAAAAAAAACCATGTATTTTAGCAAGGGGCTGATGCAATCAAAAAGGTGTTGATTTTGCTGCTCTCAGAAAACAGAGTGGTGCCTCATTGGCAGCCTCGAGGGGTGTCTGCACAGAACTCCTGTTTGGATGCAATCAGATATGACAAAACCATCTACCTAATGGAAAAACTTGTGATTTTCTCTCAGAAATGGGACTCTGCTTTATCTTTATGTGTGAGGGAAGAAGCTGTTAGGATTAAGACACCTCTCACTTTACAATAGTCAGGACTAATTTGCTGAAGTGATGAGAACATTGCAAAGTCTCTTTGCTTCTCTGTCCTTGCACAGACTTTTTGCTGTCTGTGCTCCACGATGATACCACAAAATTTAATTCTACTTGAGAGCCAGAAGGAATTTTTTTAAGGTAAATTTGAGTTTCTACCACTTCCTGTGATCCGAAAATATCAGAAAAAAAATATGTTGAGCATTTCTCCCTTTCTCCTTGGAAGGTCATCACCATTTCCTTTAAGGACTGCAGTGGGAATAGGTGGGCTGTCAACATGGTGCTAAGGAGGGCTCAAAAATAAGTGCTCAGAATAATAGACAAAGAATTAAAAAATGAGGAAGTATAAAAATGTTTATAAACTCCTTCTCACTCAGTGCTGTGCCCTTACTGTCGTTTCTATGTAAGGATTTTGGTTAGCAAAAATCTTCCAAAGTTACTTTTTAAAGCAGGTGCTCCCCTTTTTTGTCCATGTTATACAAAGCTGGATACAGCAGATGCACACTTTCAAAACTGCAGCCCATTTAAGTGGCTAAGTTATTTCCACAGTTTTCCAGACCCTAGTTATCACCCTTTGATTAGTGTGTGTTAAAACTATGTCAGCCTTTTCCCAAAAATGCCAGATATTAACCCTTTTTATGAATGTGCTCGAATTAATAGGTATTCTGTCTCTTAAGTGTTGTCTCAGAGAAATCTAGATATCGACATAACACAGCTATAAAGTCAATACCTTCTGGTAATGAAGGAATAAAGACAGCAAACTGTTACAGAGATGCTTAAATAATGTTGCCAGGAGTCTTAAAGATGATATCAAAATTCAGTTTACAGTCCCAAAAGCAATGGAATGAGTAAATGTAGCTTTATTGGTATGTAAATTCACAGAAGGTTTTCTGCTCTTTCTTTTGTGGTTATTTTTCCCTTGATGTGTCTGCAGGACAGCAGCACCAGGAATCTCAGCTCAGGTGGAAAACAGGTGGATTTGGGCTGGCAAAACATAAAGCAACTTGTGGATAGACCTGCCAGTGAGAATCCTGGACTTAGCGGAATTTTAGCGTGAAAGAAGTGTGGAAGTCACCCGTAAGAACCATAAAAACCTTTCACTGGGCCCAAAAAGCAGAAGAAGTGATAGAGAGGTAGGTTTTAGCCTGCTGATATTCCAGCCAGGTGAGGAGAAGGGCACACAAACATCCCAACCCCTGTGACCTTTAAATCCTGCCCCGGCTCATCCTGCGGTGCTGCCCAAGGCTCCAGCAGAGCAGAGGCTGAAAGCTGAACCCCCTTCTTCCTAAACTCCTAAAAAAGCTCTTAGAAAACAAGCATTTTGCCAGCCAACACGTCTCAGTGTTTATTCTGTGATTAACTCTCAAAAAAGGGCCTTTAGACCCCTGCCAGAGTGTGACCAGTTCCTTGTGTTTTTCATCAAGTCTGAAGGTACTCCCAAACACCAAAGAGAAATAACAGCCAATGCACAGCTAAGAAAAAAGCCTTTAGGAATTTAGTGACCTTTTATCATTTTTCTCTTTTATTTAGACACTCATTCTGTGCCTTCCTTGGGTTTTTTTGTGGATTCATCCCCAAATAAACAGCACTGAACTTTTGTCACCTTTGAACATGCACCTACACTGCCTAATTACTTTTCTCTTTTGGAACCAATTCATTCATGCTGGATGGAAAGTTAGGAAACACAAAGAATATGTAAAATCAGTTTTGCAATGTGTCACAGGCAGTTTAGTGTCAGGAACCTACAGGCAGCTCCTGTGGAAAATAAAAATAATTACAGGATGATGAATTGTAGGGGAACAAGAGATATAATTTACAGAGTTATTTTGAAGGGAGAATATTTGAAGAGCAAAGAGCTAATCCTTAACAGCTTTTAATATAAGAGGGAAAAGCATTTATTTTCTCAACATTTGTTTTAGTTAGAATGCACAGTGCAGAAATTTCTTTAATTTGCCTTTAGAAATAAAATAAATATAATTGAAAGTAATTTTCTTAAGGAAAAAATGAGAAAAACAAAAGAAACTGTCAGCTAATATCTAAGTGTCATTTAATCTGTGAAATCTTTGCTATCTGCCATGTCAGATCTACTTTGGTCATTATGAAATACAGCTGAAATATGCTTATCTTCAGGATTTAAGATGGGGAGTAACTTATAGTAGAGACAATCAGTGGTGCAGCAATGCCTGAATCACCTCGTGTGTCCCCTGTGCACTCTGCCAGCATCCATACCTTTAAAAAAAATTAATATTTTGTCTTGGAAGCTATTAACACAGATTCTAACTACTTAACGCCAATTATAAACCTCTTAAAGCTGCTGTATGTGCAATATGACTTAACAAAGTGTCCTTCTGAAGCCTGCAGTCCACTCCAAACTTTGAAGTTTGTTCCCAGTTTATTCAGATCAGAGGCCATGAGAGCTGTTTTATCACTCAGGTCACACCAGAGAACTTCCCAGTTTTCTCCAATTTTTGATAATTTTAAAGATAGGACTAGCTACAAACCTCTGTGAAAATCTGAAAATTCTGGAGAAGAATAAATAAATAGATAGATAGATAAATATTAATTAAACCTACCTCAAACAGTTTAATCTGGCAAATAAAAACTACCCAAGAATCACAGGGTTGTTATTTTTCTACTTAATTCACATAATAAGATTTTTATACTGCATATGCAGGCAATGAAAAAAAGTGATAATGTTGCACAATGCCATAAAAATTACCAGTAAATTCTATAAAGCTGATTATCAATTTGAGCCCAAACAGAGACTAGAAAGCCCAAATAGTGCATATATTGTGGAAAAGTGAAGGAAAATGTAATATTTTCATTTCTTAAATGTGTATTAAACTCACTCCAAAAGTTAGTATTTCTTGTTTTGTCTTATAATGCCATCCAAACTGTTAAAAAAGTCAAGTAAAAGCAAAAAAGAAAGAAAGAAAGAAAGAAAGAAAGAAAGAAAGAAAGAAAGAAAGAAAGAAAGAAAGAAAGAAAGAAAGAAAGAAAGAAAGAAAGAAAGAAAGAAAGAAGAAAGACCTATACTATGATAAACAAAATGTGTGAGAGTGGCACCAGCTAATTTGCTGGATCTTGTGGTTTTTTTTTGCAGGGGGTCAAGGAAGTAAGACACAGCACATTTAAAAAAAACCAAAAAGAAACTGTTGGTTTATGACCTCCCAAAGATTTCACTGCTTAATTCCTTGAATCTTTTATTCAGTAGTTTAGGGAAAAACGCCAAAAAGAAATAAAAATGTACCGAATCAAAGCTGATCAAAGCAGCTTTTATATTTTTATTATTCCACACCTGGCAACATGCTGTGATTGCCCATTATTTCAGAGGGCTTTCACTACCTGCAAACACACAGCTGGTGATTAGTATTGCCTAAATGAGACTTTTTTATCCCACAGATACGTTATTCACTTATTGCTGGCAATGTGCATCGAGGACATCTCCTGTGCTTGGGGCTGGCTGCTGTTCTGTACTCCTGCAGGTGCAATTAAAGCTGAATTTCTCCATCACAGGCCCTGTGAATGGACAGAATAGCTGCCAGTGCCTGCAATTTGTCTTCATTTCCCAACACTGCTAAAGTGCCTGTACAGCTAAATATTTAACCACACTATGATTTCCAGAAATGAGTAGGTGAGTAAGGGGAAGAATTCAGGCAGAGAGTGAATGATTATTTCCACATAAGTCCTATTCAAAACAAGCTGCTTTCTGTGCTGTGCTTGTCAGCTCTGCCACGCTGCTTATTGGCTGTCGGTTATCACAATTTTAAAATCACATTATTTATTGGATTTATAAACCAGGTGCTCTGCATCTGCTTGATACCATGATATCTCACTGTGTGTAGCTGCCAAAAGGTGTAGCACTCACCCACGTGTTTCTGAACGCAAATATGTGTGCTGGTGTGCTGCTTCACACCTCTTCCTTACACAAAAAAAAAAAAAAAAGTATTAGCACAGCATCTAAACAAAAATTTCGTCTAGATCGCTCACCTTCAAGGAGCAGACAACACTTTCTGTTTGGTTTTGCAGGCTTCCTTCAGACTGATGGACACTTTCCATTTGGGGATAGTTTCTGGGATCTCTCTTTACTCCTTTCTAAGTTCTGAAAGGGAGGAAGATTGTTTCAGAAATTTGCAGTCAACAGATGGCAGGGGAAACTGGAACAGAGGGAGGCTGAAGTGATCAGAGAAGAACCCCTGAGCTCTTCATTATAACACAGTTACAACAGAGCTCACCTTGGAATGCTGCTTCTCTTCTTGATGCAGTGAAAGAGCCAAAAAAGAAAGTGTTGCAAGCAGTCAAAGTGACAATTTTACTGTGAGTTATTTGCCTTGGGTCAGAGGATGGGCTGGATAAACTCCAGAAGTTTATTCTGGATCCCTGAATTGCCTCACATCGTTGCACCATGGTGCACTTCATCACTCAGGACTCTGTGCATCACCTTTTTCTACAATTAGAGAAAGAGACACTAATAGACCAGAGACTGACTGGTAAATTTCCCAGTTGCATTTATGACTTCAATAATTTTTTAAATTTTAGGTGTGCTTCCCACAAGAACTGGGGTTTACTTTTAAAAAAGAAACTTCATATAGAATGAAGTCTTTCAGCAGATTACTGTCAAAGCAGTAAAAAAAAAAATACATAAAGGATGGTATTGGATGGCAATGTTTATCCATCACAAAAAACTGTAAAAAGAATTAATTATAAGGCAAGTGTGAGTATGAAAATAATAACAATAACAATATCAGTAACAATAACAATAACAATAACAATAANATTTTTTCCAATATTAAGAAAAAACCTGACAGTCAACATGATGATCTGAGCTCAGTGGTGGAAAGATCCTGCTGGAGATGGAGTGGCCTGTGGGCTCTCCCAAAGCTCCTGGCACAGAAAATGGTTTGATACAGCAGAAAATTTAAAAAAGTGGTTGTGGATAGTGGAGAAGCAGTGGAAAACAGCCTCAGCTGAGGCAAGGGAAGAGGTTTTATCTCAAAATCAGTGAAGGGTGACTACTGGCATCCAGCCTGCTGCCATATCTCATCCCACTTGATTTTGCTGCTCTGTCCTGGAGGTCTTGTTTCATCTTCTCTCATTTTGCTTCAGCTGAGGTTTCCCAATTCAGCTTTTGTGGGTGCTCAGATATTTAGAGAGCAAGGATGAAAAAGACTAGAAACCGGCGTGGAAACACAACACAAAATCCACAAGTGGCAGAGCAATCAGGAGGCCACATATTGGCATTTATTTGTACAGATACACTCAAATGTCAGCTAAACAGAGCCTGGGAGATTTGTTGCATGCTGGACACCTGTAAAAAAATGCCTACAAACCCCACCTGAAAAATTAAGATGTTACTTCTACTTTTGGTACTTGGCCAGGAAATAGCCATGCCTTTTATATATTTTTTAGCTTTTTCTGAGTGCTTGTCAAGAAATTAATTTCTGCTCAATTGCAAGCTTTTAACTTGAATAATGCTGTTCAGCCAGAATAATTTCGGTTTCATTTTCCCTTTGTGGATCACTGCTTACGCTCTGAATCCTTGGTCTTCCTCCCCACAACTTCCCCTAATTACTTCACCAGCAAGAACAAACCAATTTGTTTTGTTGCAAGCTCTGTGTGTGATAATCTTGCACGGGCATGCGTGTGAGCTCAGCCAAGCTACAAAAAAAGGCTGATAAATGACCCATTTATTTGATACAGGAATAATCAGATTTATTAAAGGCCTCTGCATTGGCTGCACTACAGATATATTAATCACAAAGCTGGGGCTGAACTTCCTCAAGGTGACAACCCACGAGGTTCTTCCTGAAAGCCTATTTTCCTCTGTGCTAGGTATAGTACTTGGATAATTGTAATCTCTTGTGGTCAACTTTTAAGCCACCTTGAAAAGACTTTATATTCGCCTTGGATATTTTTTTTTTTTTTTCCCCAGGCACCATTCAGGCATTCTTTAGGCTTTTTCCAGCTGAGTGTTTTTCTGGACGTGGATGAAACTTTCTGAGTGCCCTTCTCAGCATTTATCCTCTTAACCTGCCATTCTAAAAAAGAAAATTAGCTTAGGATTCAAAAGGAGGGATGTACTTGCATTAACCTTGCTTTGGCAGATTTTTATTTTGATACTCACATAATCAAAAACCCTTCCCAATTGCTCTGAATTTTTAAATGATCAGAACAGGTGGCACCTTAGATGTAACACTAATTTTTTTTTTGTCCCTTCTCTGCGAATGGGATAGAGGGGCCTGTGGATTCTGCTGTGGCACCATGTATTGAAGTGACTCCTAAAAAAGGAGCTCAGCATATTATCTGCTTCTGCAGCCATCAGGTTTGTCTTCTTTGATTTTGTGAATTTTGAAAATTTTCTGCTGGCTTGGGAAGGAAAGATATATCCTAACTCTTGTGAAGTAGAATACCCTTGCCTGTTTTTTTTTTTTTCCTTTTTTTTTGTTGTTTGTTTTCTTTGTTTGTTTGTTTGTTTATTTTGTTTTGGTGTTTTTGTTTGTTTGTATGTTTTTGTTTGTTTGTTTTCTTTGTAAGAATCAGTAAATAAACTGATAGTTAAATATATGCATCAATTCAAATGCTGATCATAATTTTGCCTTTTGTTGTCCAATATGGGTGTTTTTCTTAAATTTACTAATACTAATTTACTAACATTGACCCGGAAATATACTATGTACTGAATGCCTTGAAGTATGTCTAGGGAAAAATAAAATACTATATATTAGGAAAACAATTTCTGGTATTTTACATGATCTCCAAACTAGTCCGTGATTGATATGGGACCACCATCATATTTTAAAAGCAGAAAATAATCTATTTATTTCATTTTCTGCCTGTAACACCTGCAATTTTTGTCTTTGTAGAAGGCAGTCTGATTTTCATTCCAGTAACGAGTTTCAAGTACTGACAGCAAATATGGAAATATGACTTTATGTTGCAGTGAGAAAGCAGTATTAAATTCTTCCTGGTTTTATGGGCTGTGTATCACCCTGGCTCATTCTGCTGCACAAATTGAAGAGCTGAAGAAAAACAGGGCAGCCCCGGGCTGGACCCAGGCTGGGGCTGAGCAGATGGAGCAGCCCTGGAGGAGCCCCGGGGGTGCCGGGGGGCACAGCTGGGACCCCACAGCCCTGAGCTGGGCTGAGCCCAGCGGGGGCAGCAGGGCAGGGGGGATTCTGCCCCTCTGCCCCTGTGCTCAGGTGAGACCCCACCTGCAGAGCTGCCCCAGCCCCGGGCCAGCACAGGGAGGAGCTGGAGCTGCTGCAGCCAGGCCAGAGGAGGCTCCAGCATGAGCAGAGGGATGGAGCAGCTCTGCTGGCAGCAAAGGCTGGCACAGCTGCCACTGCTCACCTGCACAGGAGAAGCTCTGGGTGACCTCAGGGTGGCCTTGCAGGGCCTGAAGGGGCTGCAGGAGAGATGGAGAGAGACAATGGACAAGGGCTGGAGGGACAGGACCCAGGGAATGGCTCCCACTGCCAGAGGGCAGGGCTGGGTGGGATATTGGGAATTAGGAATTGTTCCCTGGCAGGGTGGGCAGGCCCTGGCACAGGGTGCCCAGAGCAGCTGGGGCTGCCCCTGGATCCCTGGCAGTGCCCAAGGCCAGGCTGGACACTGGGGCTGGAGCAGCCTGGGACAGTGGGAGGTGTCCCTGCCATGGCAGGGGTGGCACTGGGTGGGCTTTGAAGTCCCTTCCAACCCAGGACTCTGTGTTTTTGTGATATAGGAACATATGTGAATGTGAAGTGTCTCTGCAGTATTCTGGAAAAGTGTGAAAGACAGTGATAGATGGCCCTTGAAGTCCAAAAGCTGAAACTGGAACTCTGTAATCTTCACTGCCACTGTTACTGAACTCGCCAGTGAACGTCCACAGATTAGTAGGAACACTGAGACTGTTCAGTTTCCAAGTTGGTTTTGTCTTTCACTGTTGAGCTACAGAGTAGTGGCACCACCATTCTACATGAAGACCATGTGCTTCTGTTTGGCATTCAACAATTTAATCAATATTTGGTAGTCAGAATCAAATACAATTCTGTATGTGGAGACTTGCTAAATGAACTTTTTTGTTGTTTTTTTTTTTTTTAATTTGCTAGACCTTCTGGTCTGGTTTTCATACGCTGCCCCAAAAGAAATTCAAGTGAGCTTTCTTTTCCTATCACTTCAAGGAAATCAGCTGTGCAATGGAAGCTAGCTCTAAACCAGGAGAGATGAATAAATTGTTGTGAGTGACCCATGCCAAGAAACAGTGTGTGGTCTCCCATGGGTTGTGCAGCTCCAGTGGGAGTGCACATCAGTGCACGTGCATCAGCTGGGCACATATTCACCAAAATACACCCAGATTTAATGATTCCCTTACTTCCTCAGTTTGTTTTTTTTTTTTTTTTTTTTTTTTTTAAATCCTCCTGGTTTTGCTCTAAAGTCTCACGATAGAAGAAACACAAATGGCAGAACTGGCTGCAAGACATTTTTTTTCAACCTTAACATCAGTAAATGTTACAAGAAATCCAAGCATTGGCCAAAAGTTCATATTGCTTAGCTGATGAATTAAGAACTTGACTATAAAATGTATCTGTATGAAAAGTTTCTTCTTCCCGTAATTCTGCGTCGTCCTTCAAACAACCTGACATGTAATCACAGAGAATTGTCATTGGTGACTGCACTTTAATCTTTCAATTATTCTAACTGTGATAAGCTTCTGCATTGTAAAGCTCTGGAAGTACTTAATATTGCATTATTTAACTAACTGCACTTAAATCCTAAAATGGTCTACCGTAACCTCAGTAATCAAAGATGTTCAAAGTTAAAGTTGAGAATGAAGGGTATGAAAGAACATGAAAAGATCATTTGTGCAAGCTGAAAAAAATCTGCTTGAATTTTCTTTTTTTTTTTTTTTTCCTGGACTACTTTATTTAATTTTGGTTTAAAGTCAGCAGGCAAAACTGCAAACCTGGGCAGCTGAAATACACTGAAAAATATATGTACATATATTTAAATAAATAATACCACTAAAACATAGCTGCAAAATAAGTTTTAAGATGCAGACTGCTCCTTGCTTTCATCCAGCATTTTCTGTGTTGTCTGAATAACATTTTTTTGATAAGCACATCTAGGAGCAGGCTATGAACGTGGCTTCAAAACCAGGCACTCACAGCACTCCCAAGCCCTGAAGTTCCCCTGAGACAGCTCTGCTCCTAAAGCTGCTTTGATATGTTCACTCTGGAATGAGCCTAATTGGCCCAGGAGGGTTTTGTGGAGAAAAATTACCTGAGTTAGACTCCTGCCCTGTGAAGGAATCTTTTCCCCAGCAATGAGCAGTGTCCATTTACCTCTCATCTGAGAGCATTTCCTCAGCTCCCTCTGCTGAACCACCCATGCCCAATCCCACAGTCCAGGGAAATTCCCTCCAAGCTGTGGTCCTGGTTCCTGCTGTATGGAAAGCAGCAAAGGAGGAGCCCTAATTACTGCTTTAATTTAGGACTGTCTTCAAGACAGCGTGTGGGATCTGAAGCCTTGTGCAGCTTGAAGGGGGTGCTTTATCCTAGTTTTGCGATTCTTTAAAAATTTTATCATGGAGTCTGTTTAATTACTTAAGCAATGTTCAACTGTGTTGCTGTAGCTGGTTTTGATATAAACCCGTGCTGGCTGAAAGTAGAAAATCCTGATAAATTACCTCACTGCACCTGCAGAAAGGAACTCCAAGGACCATACCCCTCAGAGAACTCAATCAATGGCTGAAGAACAAAATTCAGTAAAAAATGCTTTAATGGTTATCATATTACCAGGGATGAATTAATTGTCATAGAACAGGAAAGGTATCTTGAGAGAATTAAGGAGTCAAAGGCCTAAACACCCCACAAAACTTGATTAATACATTGGAGGTGCAATAGAGGAACCCCTTCATGGGTTTGTACACCACAGAAAACTTAATTAACGACAATGGTCTAAGCAGGACAGCAAATTTACTGTTTATCTGGAAAAACTTGGGGTATCCATTAAACAAAGATAGACAGGATGTTCTGGTAGTAATTAAAAGAAACAAAACACCTATACCATGATACAGTACATCAGGCAGACCTTTGGTAGGGTCTGTGACAAACTTTGGATGTTTCACTGTAAATAAATGCCTGAAAATTGTTGGGTTTTTGAAAATGTCTACGGTAAATAAATTCTCAATATATTCCAAATTTTGACTCAAAAGTCTTATTAGAAAGGTTCATCTAACAGCTTTTTGCTGTGAGATTTAAAACTCTGTTTCAGTGGGGAGAAGGAAAGGCCTGAGTGATGAACTGACCACAACTTGTAACAGTTGGAAATAAAGTGAAATTCTCAAAGATTCAGACAAAATGGAGCATTTCTGAGGTATGTAAAGTGAGTGTTATTTTTCTTCCTTTTTTTTTCCAACTGTCCATTATCTATAATTTGCATTCCCAGTCTTCACAAATCTCATTATCTAGACTTTATTATCACTGTAATGATCTTGGCCATATACTTACCTTTCTTTTGTGTAAATTATCCTCCTATTTCTTTTTTTTTTAATTAGGTTTTTTCTTTCTTCTGACCTTCTGGAAAAAAAGCTTTGAGAGCTTTCCAAAGATCTAGCTGTCAGAAAAATAGTGTTTCCTATATATATGGTTTGACAAATGCTGAGTACTTCATGGCCTATAAAAATTTTGAGTGTGTCTGACTTGAAGAACATAAATGACCTCACTGAAAAGAACCCTTTTCTTACCTGCTTTTCTGGATGGCAAGCAGCCCACTTAGGATATTTCTCAAGTAAAACAATTTGTATTTTGGACATTACAACTTTCAGGGTGTCTACACAGATAATTCACCTGCGTCAGGAAGATCTGTGTTAACTTTGTGTAGCTGATACCAGAGCAGGACACAATTTATTTCTACACTTCTTTCCTTGAAAAAGAGAGAAAAAATATGCAGATGAAGAAAATATCAGACTTTGAGAAGAGTTTCTACGGAAAGATAAAATACGTTATGACTTTTCAGTCTGGAAAAGAAAACGGGTGTGAAATGTGATGGAGGTAAATAAAATGATGAATGGCACAGGGAAGGTCAATGAGTTGTAATTACTTTCTTTTTCCTCATACTATAACAGCTGGGGGCATCAAATGAAGTGAGCAGGCAGCTGGTTTAAAACAAAAATGAAGTTTACAAAATGCGTGGTTAAACTGGGGAGTTCATTGCCACAGAATGTTCTGGATGCCAATGATAATAGCTTCAGAAATCCATGAGGCAAATTAATAGGGAAAATATCCATTAGAAGGTGTAAAACACAGTAATTTACATCTACAGCTGGCTCCAAATACTTGAGCACAAATTCTTGAAGGTGGAGAAGATATATGTGAAAAAAACATACAGCCTGTGCTTCTCCACTCCCATATGGCCATACTCAGAGTTATTTTTTATAGTCTACATACATTTTTAAAACATAACTTATGTAATCACAAGACCAGAATTTTTTCTGTTTAATTTCACCTGGTTAAGAAAAAAACCAAACAACTTAACCATTCCCCTGGCTAATTTACAAATATCTGATATTTTAAAAACCCCAAACAAAAAGTTTCTTCATATCAGGGAGCTTTAATAAATTGATCAAAATTAAAAGAAAGTAGAACAGTGGCTATTCTGAGTAGATATCGTTGCATTTATCTAGTCTATTTTCCTTTCATTTGCATAATTTTTCCTGTGAATATTTTTTTTCTTACTGACCAGCTGACAGTAAGAAGTTCAGCAATGTTAGAGACTCACTGAATAATTGCCAGGGAATTCTGAACACCCAGGTGTTCAGAACACCAGGTTAAGTACAAGCACAGTAAAATGCATTTTGCCAGAAATTGTTTATGCTTTTTAGTAATTCAAGGTTTAAGTGACAGCAATAAAAAAATCCTCAGTAAGCGGCTATTGTTGATTTCTAAATATGTGCAACACGTTTTAAAAATGTTGTTGTGTCTTGCACCTGGAGCAGCATTTTCATTGTGTTGGAAGGGTGGTGTGTACTGGAGCCCAGGATGGGGTGGTGCATGGTAATTAAATGTTTTTGCTCTGTTCTCTCTCTAGATGTTGAACAAAGAGAGGTAAAAATTTCTCCATTCTTCTTTGTGGATCACATGGGGTGTAACTCCTTCAGTTCCCTCCTTTCTAGATGATCCAAGCTGCTGTTTTCCCACCAGCTGACCAAGGAGTCTTTCCTTGTCTGGTCCCACTGTTGATCTGTCTGTTCAAATTAATCTCCCCCACCTGGGAAAAAAATTCTTCCATCCTGGAGGGGTGGAAATGCAGGAAAATGCCAAGAGCCTCTGTGCATACCCAAACCTGAAATATAGCTCTGAAATTAAAAAAAAAAAAAAAAACCAAAACATACAAATTGAACATTAACTATGTGACACAAAATATGACATTAACAATATTTTTTTACACTTTTTGAGGTAATGGAAAAGCTTCTCATAACTTAGATCTGGTGTGACCTTATTGCAGCTTTCCACCACCTGACAAGAAGGATGGAGAGACACAATTTACAAGGACCTGGAGTGACAGAATGAGGGGGAATGGATTCAAATTGATGGAGGGCAGGGCTGGATGGGATATTGGGAATTAGGAATTGTTCCCTGGCAGGGTGGGCAGGCCCTGGCACAGGGTGCCCAGAGCAGCTGTGGCTGCCCCTGGATCCCTGGCAGTGCCCAAGGCCAGGCTGGACACTGGGGCTGGAGCAGCCTGGGACAGTGGGAGGTGTCCCTGCCATGGCAGGGGTGGCACTGGGTGGGCTTTGAGGTCCCTTCCAACCCAAACCATTCTGGGATTCCATGATTCTATTATTATTGTCCTTATATCCTGCCAGAACCAAATTTGTTAAATGTCTGCTATGTTTTTCAGTCATGTAAGACAAGACACTTAACTCATTTTTTATGAGCTGCACTTCCTTCCCATTGGAATCGTGCTGAAATTCAAGTTGATTTTCTCAGGAATAATGGTTTTTTTATATCCTTGGTGGTTGCTACACATTCTCTATCTCTGCAGTTGCTTTTATAGTAATTAAAATCTGTGTCATGGATTTGTACTAAATAGATTTACAAGGAGAGCATCATGTACAATGCAGGTATGACTGGCTATTGAAGAGACAAAGAGGCTGCCAATAATGGTCTGATTTTCCACCCCGGGGCCTCTGCTTGCATATCTTCAAATGATACATCCATACCTGTCCTGGTGGAGCCCGTTGAGTGAATATTCTGATTTTGAGTGGAGGCAGTGGAGACAATTCAACTGATATTTACGTAGCTAAAATTGCTCAGGGTGAGTCAGCTTTTTGACTGTCCAAAAGAAGGTGATCAAAAAGTTTTGTTCAAGCTATGATCCTGCAAACACCATTTCCACTGAAATAATATCCTGCCTTTTTTTTTTTTTCCTCAGCATTTATGGTAATAGAGGATATCCATGTGGAAATTTATAATATAATATTAACATTCGTCTGTTTAAGCTGTTTATTGCCCAAAGGCAAAACACCATTTTTTGTTGGCTGCCTCATGAGCATTTCTGAGTTTAGGTTAATGGGATGGTGCATAGGCTAATGAGGTTTGTGTCTGGGGAATACCTAACTCTACACATCTCTTGTAATTAATGACGACAGCTTTGCCATTCTGAAATCTGCTTCTGCACTTACTCGTAGTTATGATACAAATATGAAAACAAGGCAAATAAAATTACCAAAGAAGTAGATACAATATGAAAATTAAGATTGATAAATATATTTCTTAATTTGTATTTTTACCTGAATTAACCTTTTTTTGTTGTTGTTCTTAAATACTGTTACTATTTTTCTATCTCCCTACAAGCTTCTTCTCTTATGTTCCCTTCCAGTTGAGTCCAAAGCTGTTTGAGCCGTTTCTTCTAGATAATTCTACATGAGGAAATTTTAATCTTCATGGACAGATTTACTTATCTGGAGGTTTTTGATATTAGATGTTATTTTAATTTAGTTGATATGGAAAGGTTTCCTTTTGTTTTGATTACAGAAATTGTAGCTACCTCATGGAAATGTTTTGGGCAGATGAATTGCATACTTGGTGTCTTTATGTTTTTTTTTTTAATTATCTATTTTTAAACATAGTTTATTTAAAATTTAAAATAAAGACAGTAGTACTCTAAGTGGTCAAGTAAAAGAAATGTGACTTTTCATAGCTATATGTCTCATGGTTGGATTTCCTGGTGTCTTGGAGAGTATCAAGAATTGAAGTAGTAGGGAAAAAAAGTCACCGAAGGCACTGCCAAGGACTGAAGTTTCTCAATCTTTTCATGAGATTTCTTGACGTTCTGGAACAATTAGCACGTCAAAAATAAGAATCAAGCTGAGAAATTAGCAAAAGCAAGAAAAAATTTCCCAGCTGTCTGATGCTTAATAGAATAAACACAGGTTATTTCAAGGTCTTTAATCTCTTTGCCATAAAATAGTCCCAGAAAACATTAGTTGGCTAGGACAGATGTATCCATTGTAGTTCTTTCTTTTCATCTGCTTATAAACACAAAAATTTTAGTCACTTGATATTTCTGAAATTGTTTCTTCATGCCAAATGCATTTGAAATCTGCACAATATGTTTTTAAAAATACTGGATGGCAAAATTAAGTATTTGTACACCATATGTTCTCTTTTCAGTTGCCAAAATTATTTCAACACCTTCCAGCAAACAATTACTTTATGCTCAGCTAAAAGAAAAAAAAATCTCTCTATGGATTGAGTCTGCAAACATCAGACATCAGATCCAGAATAATCAGTTTAGTAAGAGACTGGGATTCAAAATGCCACTGTTTTTTTTTTTCCCCCACCTCATAACAAAATTAAGATTTCTATCACGATGAATGCACATCTTTCTGATACTGTTTGTTATTTGTAGGTGGTAATTCACAGGGGTACTTCTGTTCACTTCTGGAGATGAAATTGCTAGTTAGGAAATTTGTATATAGTAACAGAAGTCTTAATGTAAAAAAACCCAAAAAAAACAAACCAAAAAAAATGAAAAAGAAAGAGAAAAAAAGAACCACGAGAAGACTTACTGGGAAAATGAAAAATATAAAAAAGGAAAGAAAAAAAGAATGAAATTATGCTAAATATAAAGTACACATTTCAGCTATCACTCTAGTTATTAAGCAGTGTCATGACTACCCAATCAAATGCAGTGGGTTACAGATATTAATCCTGTTGAATATGACTCTACTAGAATTATCTGTGATATTAGGAAAAAGTAATATCCATTGGTAACATTTTAAGCTTTCAGCTTCATCTTTCATTTTTTTTACAGAATAGACTGGCAAAGTAATTGATTGGATAAGCTCATTTTTTTGGCATTTGTTCATTATTCATGCAGGCATTAATTAAAATGGACCAATTTCTACCTACATTATATTCTTTTTTTGTAGCAACCCATACATTAAGCATAGAAGACCATGTTTCTTTCCCTGAAATTTTCTTTTTTTGTTTTTTTTTGCCATAGAGCTTCTAAAAAATTGCTGAAATTGTTATAATTTAAATAGAGTTCTGAAATGAAAACTTAGAAAATTGGTATTGAAACACACATGTACAGATCTCCTCTTGATTATTCTCAACATTAAGGCAAGTCTAGAAAAGTCTATAAAATACTGATGCAGCTGAAGACATTTCATTTGTGCTACCACTTCATTCTCTCCACTACTCCTGCTCTTCCTAAAGCAATTGCCTAAATTTTCTTGCTCATAGTGAAAGCATTTTGACAAGTCTTAATGTGCTCACTCTGAGGATGAGAATCTCTGCTTATAAATTGCTGGGAAATTTTAAATTCAATGAAATGACTGGCATAGGTCTGTAATATTATTTATGCCAAGTGTAGCAAACACTGAAATTCCTTTTCCAAACTATTTTAAAATTTATTCAGCACTCAGTAATATATTTTATTTATAACAAAGCATAGAAGAAGATGAAGGTTTTCTGCCAATAAAAATTAGAGTATTTCAGATAGGTATTGGAACTGGTTTTCAACTCCACTGGGCTTTGTCCACCACTTTATCCAGAAAGACATTTATAAACACTCCTTATTCAGAAAGGCAGATTTTACAGTGGTTTTCTCATGGGTGAAAGTTATTAATAAGGTAGGAAGGTGATGGAAACTTATCCCACTTATAGGTTCTTTGTTAAAAAAATAAGAAAAAGTTTTATATTTGGGTAGGAAAGAAAAACAACAAGGCAAAATGAAAATTAGAAGAGGATGTTCATGGTAAAAAGGTAATTTAAGTCCTTAAATACTTTTGACTGAATATATATGGCCTGGGTGAAAAATGTAACTGCATGAAATAATTACAGTTAGAAGAGGTGAAAATTCACTTGTGTTGAATTTAAACCTTTAGTAACTGGATGCTTTTTATGTTCAATGGAGACCTGTGGCAGTACCTGTAGCTACAGCCTGAAAAACATGCATTTTAGCAGCCTTCATCTGTAAGAATTATTTACTCCCCCACAGGGTAGGAGTGAAATGCACAGATAGATTTAAGGCAGAGAGTATCTAAGAGCCCAGCTTTCAAAAAATTAGGTCCCCTTTATTTCTGTTCCATTGAAGAAACTTAAATTAGACTTAGTGTAACTCTGATTTTCTTTTTTTGTTTCTAAAGGAAAAAACAGTTCACCCGGAACAAGAAAATATTATATATTGTTGTGATTTTTGAAATGAGTTGGAGTTAACCAGTCATCCAAGTTTACTGAATTTTTGGATATGTTAAATTTCACTCTTGAGAGGGTGGCAGATGGGCTAGGTCAGCCCATGATAGTTTTCCATGACTAAATGTCATTGATGACATCTTTGTATACAGGTCTTCCTTTAACACATAACCAACAACAACAAAAAAAGCCTTCTACAGGTCTTGTGTCTTGTAAAGTTAATCACAGCAAAACCAGGAATTTCTAAACATATGAAAGCACTGAAATATTTTTTTCTGTATTCCTGGAGCTTTTTACAGTGATATGTGCCAATTCGGTGTTTCGGTGACCTCTTGAAACAAAGTGATGCTTATTTGATGAGAACAGTAGCATTTTTCCAGTTACAGAGGTGTAAATTAATCAAATTTTAGGTACTGCTGCTTGACAGGAGCCAGGTGAGTGACTGCAACAGGGGTGGTGAATATGTGGAGCCTTAAATTCTGCTCTGAGTCTCCTGCTGTGAAAACTTCTTCTTTACTGACCTGGAAAACAGAAATGCAAAGAAATGCAAAGAATGTGCCACAAAATACAGGCATCCGATATATATTTAGTATTTAATACTTACACACACACAGCTCCAGAAATAAAAGCCTTGATATTTTCCTTTAAGATCTAGGCAGGAAGAATTGTACCATTCTGTGAAAAAATTACGTGTCGAAACCAATTTCCATCCCAAATCTTCATAAGAACTATTCAGTTCACATTCTTGAGCATTCTTGTGCTCAACAATCAACCAATATTTGAAAAGAATTGACCCTTTTTTTTTTGTATATTTCAAGTAATTTTCCATCAGGTTTCCATTTTGGGTAGTGTTTTTGTCTGACGCTGCACAAAAGCTGAGGTTATGCAAACAGAAAGAATTTAAAGTCTTTGGACAAACATCCCCATAAAATAAAATAAAATAAAA
>VZSE01014934.1:0-15351 GCA_013398275.1 Promerops cafer
TGTCTGTTGTATCTTTTGCTCTGTGATGGTCAGTCTTGCCTCTTGGATAGCTGTGACGGTGGCTTTTAAAGTTGCATCTAAAGATGGATCATTGTCAGTTGCAATCCATATGATGGTAAATAGTAGCTTGTGAATTATTCTGGTGAAGGGGAGCCAAGACTTTAGCTTTATGCATGGTTTACTAGGCCTTTGCTTTATTGCTACAAAGTGTAGAGCAGGTGTGTTGCTGTCAGGCACCTGCAGAAGTGCTTTCCTTGCTGCATTTTTAATATCATCAAGCACTGCCCTTTGGAGATTTGCAGCTTGCTCATTGGGCTGAGAATATGGCTCTTCTCTAGNAATCCATATGATGGTAAATAGTAGCTTGTGAATAATTCTGGTGAAAGGGAGCCAAAACTCTAGCTTTATGCGTGGTTTATTAGGCTTTTGCTTTATTGCTACAAAGTGTAGAGCAGGTGTGTTGCTATTAGGCACTTGCAAAAGTGCTTTCTTTGCTGCATTTTTAATATCATTAAGCACTGTCTTTGGAAGATTTGTAGCTTGTTTGTGGGGCTGAGAATATGCTTTTTCTCTAGCTAGGTGTTGTAGTGTTAGCACTGACTGTATTTGGTCTTTAGCACAGACAAACAACAATTGATTTAACAGTCTCTTCCACCCTCTCTCCCAGAGTGGATTCAGTTGGAGACAGCAATACAGCTATCACGTGTTTTAAGTCATGAGGGGTTAGAAGATATACAGAGAAAGTATTTTGCATAAGATTGTTAAAGAAAGGAAAATCCCTTCCGTAGTTTTTGGCAGCCTTACTCAGTCCTTTTAAGTCTTTGTAGCCTAGAGGCTTCCATGTAGGAGCAGCCCTTCGGAGACTGCGGTGGGCACGGTTTCGATTTCCCCCGGAGGGGAGCGGCTTGAGGCATGCTGGGAGTCGTAGTCTGGAGTCAGGGTGGCGGGACCCGGTGCAGTGGGGGTGGAGCTGAGGGGTGAAACCTGAAGCACAGTGTCTCGCAAGGAATACACATTAGTAGAGTGATCAGTAGGCAATTTAAGCGAATTTTCACACGAATAGGGGACGGTTGGAGTGGTGGAGGAGCAAGGAAGACGGTGGAGGGGGTCCGAGACAGCGTGGCCACCTTAGTCTCAGATCCCAAGTAAAGGAGCTGGAGCTGAACCCAGGGCGGCGAATCAACAGAGCTGACTGTCGTTTCCTTTGAGCACGCAGGCTATATCGGCCCCGTGTTCAGCTCTGGGGTAGAGCAGAGGGCGAAAAAAGGACAAAACACGAAGGGGCAGGAGTTCTTGCGTCAGGGACGGGTTCTGCTCTCGTATTCCCCCATTAGGGTTAGAAGGGTTAAAAGCAGTCTTGGTTTGGGAAGGGATTGCGAGCGGCGGGATGGCCCCAGACCCCCCGTTGCTAGGTCACAAAGAGAAACCCCCACAGAATCCCAAAATCCCAGAGAGATTTTACCATCTGTGCCGTTTTCTGCCGCGCTGTGCGTGGCTGTGTCGGCAGCCGGGGGCCTCTGCCGCTAGCTGCAGCAGCTGGACTGGAAGCAGGCGCTGTTCTGCCGCGGGCAGCAGCAGGCAAGGTGGAGGCGGTGGGCAAGCAGGGCCGGGCTGGGGCAGCAAGTTTTTCACTTTCTGATGTTACAAAATGCAAAACCGTCTGGAATATTGGATGTAATTTCAAAGTGGACCTTTTCTTTTTTTCTAAATTGTAAAGTCTCAGTCCTGCTGAGTCCCAAAATTCTAAAGTAAGCATCTCGGACGTTTTTGCAGATGGGAATTCTTTAAATTCCCATTTTTTGAGCTGTTTCTTCTCAAATTTAACATCTTGGATTTCTAACTTATAATTCAAATAAAAATATAAGTCATGCTCTTCTACAGATAGCTGTATTGCCACCTCTACTCACCAAAACCCGGTTTTCAGATGCAACTATTGGTCCCTTGGCTTTTAACCCCCAGTCTCTTGAAACGCAGTGAATTTTCAGCTTCACTCCTGGCTCGGCCAGAGCAGCTTCACTCCAAGGAGGCAAAATGTCCTTTGGAGGTCACTCAGCGCTCTTGAGACTGTGTCCGGCTATGTCTCTGTTCCACCGTTATAGGAGATTGATCTAAGAAACCCCCTCTTGGCTTTAGACCCACCAAAATCTGGATTTTTTCATGCCCAAAAATCCAATCCAGGCCTGCTCCAAAAACAAAACCAAGGGACAAATATTTCCTATGTTGACAGAGGGCCAGTCAAAAAAACCCAGACCAGGTTCGCTCAATATGAGGGTTCCTGTTCCAGGCACCAAATGATGGAATTCACTGAGAGCCAGGTCGATTAAACTCTCTGCATGTCCATCATTTCTGGGTTTTGTCCAGCAATCCCAAATGGCATAAAATATTAGCAGGACGGCATCAGTGGGAGAGTTTGAAACTGAAAAATGTTTTAACAAAGATGAAAATAACAAACTCTACAGAGAAAATCCGATGCCAGGAGCAACAGAGTCTGAGCTCCTGCTAGAACACCCCAAAAATGCCACGAGGCTCTTTGTTCAGTCCTCTTCTGTAGTAACGTGATGAAGGTCGCTGTGAGCCAGGTCGATTGAGCTCTCATTGTGTCCATCACGTCTGGGTTTGTCCAGCAATCTCCAGTGGCTTAAAATTAGCAGGATGGCATCAAAGGGAGAGTTTGAAACAAAAAAGTTTTAATAAAGACAAAACAACAAACTCTTACAGAGAAAAAACGATGGCAGGAGCTCAGGGTCTGTGCTCCTGCTAGAACACCCCAAAAAAACATAGAAAAAAAACATAGAGAGCAGTTAGTCATCACAGAACAAGATCTGGAATCACCCAGGGCAGAAAACAGGGGATTTGAGCCCATTAAGAAGGAGGGATTCTGTGCAGCACTTGATGCATCAAATCCTCCCAGATGGCTATTCCAGTAAAGCCAGTCCAGAGAAGCAGCCCAGCTTGCTAAATCATGTTATTGAGAAGACTGAACTCTTTAATGCCCAAGACTTTGGCTGACTGTGTACTTCACAGAATACTGAGTTGGGAGGGACCCTCAAAGATCACCAAGTCCAACTCTTAAGTGAATGGGCCGTACGAGGATCAAAACCACCTCGGTATTTTTAGCACCATGCTTTAACCAGCTGAGCTAAACTCAGGCTCATGCTCTCTTCCTGATGTTTAGAGCACCAGAATGTTTCTCCAGGCAGAACTTTGTCAATGCAGGGCAGGATTTTAAGCAAGATGCTGACCTGCTGAACTCAAGTTTACCTCAAGGACTGTCAACATCATGGTACTGGCATGCTCTGTTAGACATGGAAACCTTAAACAAACACGCTTACCACGAGCCTTCTTGGATAGAAGCAAGAGGTATGTTGCTGACATGTGGTCATATTTCCACTGTGGGGTCCGGGAGAAAGAAAGAAAAAGTATTTTAATCTCCTCTTTGGAAACATTGCAAGTAAAAGTCAAGCTCAGCCTTCTGAGTATTTCTATGTCTCTACAAGTTTTTCTACCTGATATGCAACCCTAATTACACATAAGTGTAATTTCAGACTTCAAATGATTTGCATTATGTGCCTGAGATCAAGAAAAAGGCACTATGTTGGTTGTTCTTTGCAAGTTAGTTTGTAGTTCATGCAGTATCATGGAAATGCTGGAGTGAAGATCTATCTACCGAAGTGAATGTAAACCTAATAATTCAGTTTATCCAATACTTCAGCCAGAGTATAAATATTTTGGAAGTAACTCCTGCCCATTCTTTCCCAAGTGCCAACTTTTTGCATGACTTTCAGCAAACTCTGTGCGTGTGAGGAACACAGACACCACTTTTGACGGGTTTGCAGCATAGTGCAGTTAGTTTGAATAACTTATAAGGGATTAGAAGTCTTCCAGTAAAGGACTATGCAAATGTCACAAACTTATTTGGAAGGACTTTCCCCTCTGTAGACAGGTTATTCTGATTATTTACTATAACTAAAGAACAAAGAGATTTAACTCCACAAATCTCTTATAGGTATCACACACATTTTAAAAGTCTGTTTCTGCTACAGTTCTGTGGAAAACCCAAGTGTTTTAAGAAACCCAAAAGTATTGTCACTGCTAAGAAGCACAAAGAAGCAGAAAATTCAGTTTTAATGATGAATTTTCAGATTCAGGTAAAAGCTGGAGTACACATCATGCTTTAAGTCTTTTCAACAGCCTGCAATGTTATTGCTAACATTTGCACAATTCTTCTAGAAGTATTCAGTTCAACTTTTGTCATTTGTAGTCAAAAATGACTAAACATACTATTTTTAAAAATCTATGAATAGTAACTCAAAAAGCCCCTCTATTCTGTAGACTGCCTGGATGTTCTTCTGATATTTTTATCTTTTTTTCTTTTCCTACTCTTTATTGAACCATTTCAAAGCAAAGAGTTAACCCAGCAAATGGTATCTGTTCTTCAACTATACATTTCTACAAGTCTATTCTGACTTTCAGGGACTCAGAAGGATTTTACCATAGTGGGAAATAACAGTAAGATTTAGGAAACATGAAGATCACAATTAAAGGAGAAAAAGAAATAAACAAATTTGAACTTCCGAACCAGTAGCTTGTAGTTACAAGCTACAACCAGATTCTAGAGTTCTGCAGGGGCTCCTTAAATCTGAAATGTATGTAAAATGTCATACTTTGGAATATATAAGTATTGGTCTGATAACACAGTAAACTTATTTACTCTATTACTGTATTTAATTACCGTAAATTACTGACATAAACTTCTTACCTCTGTTATTAATTGCAATATAGTCTCCCTGCTCTGCTCATGAAACACAGAAAGCTCTGTTACACAGTCCTCATCAAGATGTCCCAGCTGCAACAACAGAATGGGTATTGAAGTGTGAGGTTTTCAGTTTACCCCATAATCCATATCTGACAGTGACACTGTTGTGAAACCCAGTGGGCTGAGTCAATAGTCAATGATGATTTTAGACCTTGTATTTCAAATGTTTAGCATCACAGCTAAACATTGTAGGAAACATACTGAAAAAGTCATACAACTTCAACAACTTCACAGCATGGATCCTCACAGGTGAGAGCTTATAAATGCAAATAAGCCACCCAAAAGCAGGTAAAATTTTTACTAGAATGGAAGGTACGTGTTCATCTGCCTATAAATATCCAAAGCTACGAGCCACACCCATCTCTACCAGAGCCAGCTTGCACTGATGGTGCGAGCATAGTCAAACTGTTCTTTACCTAGGGTAACAGTGGCATGTGGTAGCAATGGGAAGCACTGGCTGTCAACATGCAGGAACTTCTCAGCACTTTCTGCAGTTTTTTTCCTCTCCATACTGCCTTCATCTCTCACACAAGTAAAACAAGTGACAGAGAGACAGGATGAATGTTCTTTCAATGAAATTTGAATTTTTATTCAAATTTTCATTGAGGACTACATACAAGATAAACCATAACCACATCTAGCATGACCTTCAGAATATTTGTGTTTTGCACATTAAACAAAGTACTGATCAAGCAGCCTAGGGAAGGAGCTGGTCATTCATATGCGGAAGTACTTCACTTTTTGATGAGAAATCAGTTATTCTGCATATTCAGCTGCAGAATATGATGAAAATACATTTGAAATTTCTTCTCAAGAGAAATCAAGATCAAGCAATAATATTTTGACAGCTAAAAGAATCAGAAAAGAACCACAACCATCTCAAAGTTCATCTTGTAACAAATAATTTCATACCATGCACTATGAGGATGGTAGTAAGCCAGCAAATACTACATGAAATGCTTTAGGATCTATCTGACCAGAGTACTTAGTGGGTATTTACTTTGTCACTGAACAGCATCAGAAAAACCTTGCATGAGCCAAGGGTGACTTAACAGGTGTTGGACTGTAATCCGCTTCTTTGGGTCAACCTGGTGGGCCATAAAAATCAAAGTGATACTTAAATTGTGGAGAAAAAGTGAAGAAACAATTGATCTTCTACACAGAATGTTAGGGTGGTTAGGGACAAAAACAGAAACCAATACTGTTTCAGAGCTTCACCAAAAGGAAGCTCACACTCAAAGATCTTAGCTGTGAAGAGCAGGTATAGAATCTACAGTTACAACAAATCTCCCAGGGATATGCAGCATTGGCTATATTCCTTAGGTGTAGTCCAAATGTGTATTTGGGCTACAAAACAGCTCTTGTTTTTATAGCACATTAAGAACAACCAAACGCATGCTGTTTAAAGACTGTTAAGTCATGTAAACTTTGCTAATTATTTTTGAAATCAAACATTTTTCCCAACGATTTTTTGGCTGAAGGCAATGGGAATCTTTTCTTCAAAAAATTGTAAGAATTAAACTTCTTATTTAAACACAGAAGGTTTTTTAAATATTTCATTGATGTAATGTTTTGAACCAATTAAACAATACTTTATACATCTATTGAACAGAAACAATAACCTTTACCTGCAGCATTTGGTCAAGAAGCAGTGTACTGCTAGGAGAGAGCCAGTTTGGAGTACTGTATTTTCATCTCTGCAAAAAATTAAGAGGATTTAGAACTAACACTGAACCTCAAAAGGAACTACTAAATTACTTGGACAATAGTGACATCTGTACTTTGTAAAAAAAAAAAAAAAAAAAAAAAAAGAACAGCAGGAAGATGTGAACTTAGTTTAAAGAATGACTTGCATAAATGTCATGGCAGTACTTAAATCCAGCAGCATTAGTAAGGAAAATGTGATGTTTGAACCACCAGCTGCAGTTTTTATCCACTCTGCTTGTGTGACACTTCCATCTCCGCCCACTTTTGCAGCTAACCTGCTCCTTTCTCCATTGTTCTGGTTCATCCTATGAACTCAGTACTGAAGTTCTAGAAGTGCAAACATACTGGATTATGAATGACTGATATTAGCACTTTGCAACGTGAAGATTCCCTGAAATCACTACTTTTCAGACAATAAAATGACACCATCCTCAGTATTAGGATATTCTTTTTTGAATAGGTTACATCTAATGCTAAACTTTCAATCTCATACACTAGACAGGAGAAAGGTTACAGATCTAGCAAGTGAGATTTTTTCAAGATAATTATTTACTGTTGTTTTTCTTTAATTTTTGATTAGAAGAAAATTGAAAACAACTCCCAGATGTGAGGTGTAACAGTAGGTAGAAACCAAACCAAATTCACTGCTGAGAATCATTTATTTATGAATGAAAATTGAGATAAAAAATAAAAATCAGTAAAAAGTCATTGTCAAGTAACTTAACTATCATTTTGTAATGGCAGTTTTCTTTCTACAGACAAATGCCTTAATAACAAAACAGTTGGTATATGCACCCACATTTCTAAGCACAGTATGTATTGCCTTGACATCATAGACTAAAGACTTTCAGTTACATCCTTACAGACACTACTAGTAAGTTACTTAGGAATAGTTCTGTAGGCTGTTTTATAACACAGCTTTACTATGAAACAAAGAAACAGTGTCTTAGGTTGCAAAGGCAAGATATGGCTGGGGGTGTGTATTCTATTGCCATCTGTCAGAGGTGGGGCAGTTATTTTCTGTTAAATGGGCCACCTGTTAAAAACCAGGTGGGGCAGTTTTCTTTATCTTTTCACACAACCAATCCTCCCTCTGGGAAATATCTTCTGTTGATGGGCCATTGAGCCTCACTACATGACTGATAAAATTACCTCGTCCCATTGTGAGATGCTCCACCCAGGGGGAGGAGCCAAGCATTCCTACCTGAATATAATCTGAGATTTAGAACACCACAGACAGCCTATTCCCACTGGATTCCCAGAGGACCAGCTTTCTTTTCCACTGGATTCCCAGAGGAAGACCAGGCCCATCTACACCACTACTCCACATTCAGAAGAAAACTATACCCTTCTACAAGATCACTGTTTCAACAGAGCCACATCTGCCACTCCAGGACTGCAGCCACCATTTAATCGGACTGCTACCAACACCCTGACCAACAGGGTGTCAGGTCGTATTCTGACTCAGTGTTGTTTTGTATTACTGTTTGTTTTTTTTCCCCTAATAAAGAACTGTTATTCCTACTCCCATATNACTACATTTGTATTTTTAATTTTCCTAGTAAAGAACTGTTATTCCCATATCTTTGCCTGAGAGCCCCTTAATTTCAAAATTATAATAATTCGGAGGGAGGGGGTTTACATTTTCCATTTCAAAGGAGGCTCCTGCCTTCCTTAGCAGACACCTGTCTTTTCAAACTGAGACACACAGGTAATCTACGTTTTGTTTTTAGTATAATGCTACAGAACATGACATAACAAAGAGCAAATCTCATTTATTGTACTGTGGGCAATACTGGATGGGAAATAGGTTGTGATATCTGCCAGGCACATAAGGTCATACCAGAAATAAATTTTTTTTTACAGTAGTTGTACCACAGCTTAGTTTTTTCAGTCAAAAAGTCAAGCCACTGATTCACAAATTAAGAGATGTGGAACATTCCAGGAAATTAACACTGCATGTAAGTCATATGATTTTAATTAGATTCAAGCAGCAGATTTGACTGGGAGCAACAGGTTTGAGATGAGAGTACAATAAACTGCAGGATTTAAAATGTGTGAAACTAAATTCTACAATAGTGGGTGTCCTCATTTGAAAGAATTTTCAATTCACAACCACAGAAAATTAAAACAAATTCAGAGTGGAAATAGCAAGTATGCATCTTAACACCTAGAACATGATTGGTTTTTGACTGCTCCCAGACTAAGCTTTAAAACCTCATTTGTTGTTTCAGCTCACTTCAACACATTGCATCACTCCAAACAACTCAGTTCATAGTTCCTGTCCATGCTGGACAATGGTAAGTACACAGAATCATTTTTGATATTCTTAATTAAGATCTCCATTTCACATCTGAGTTCTCAGGTCAATGAATGCCTTAAGCAGTTGGATCATTTACCAGGTTCTGCATCTTGGTGTAATGAGCACCAAAAAGGGTTTTTCATCCTATGACAGCATGCTTACAAGTGGACACATTTTCAATGTACATTGACCTTCTGGGTAGACACAGTTCACACCACAAGCAGAGAGGGAAAAACAGCTCAACAACCCCGCTCTTTATACTTAATAGCAGTTTTACTGAGAAACTGTAAGTGCTTGCTAGCATTATTTGGACAAGACTCCTATTCATAGGGTTTAGTCCAGGTAGTCTTGCAAAGAGCAGAGAGTTGGACTTGATGATCCTTTTTGCTCTCTTCCAACTCTAGATATTCTATGACTGTATGAGTTGGGAAGTCATGTAATTTTAATGGCATCTTGTCTGAACATTAGCACCTTTACACAGTCTCTTTGGATTAGGTAGTCTTTGCTTATTTTTTCCCTTTTTTTTTTTTATTTTTTAAAGTTTTCTCCAACAACTCAAACTAGGCTTCAAGGTACTCCAGTGTACTCCAATTCCAGATTAAAAATCCACACTCTGATGAAATAATCAGGTTCTTTATAGAGCTCGGACTGTTATGCACCCTGAAAACATTTTGTGTGCAAACCAGTGTCAGTTGCCCCCTGCTGAAGTAGTTCTTGAATACTCTCAAGGAGGGTTTTTTGGTGTCTTTTTTAAGACATATCAGACTCTTGGTGAGAGAAGAATGAGGTAGAGGAATACAAATTACTCTACACTGTTGTTCATCATCCTACTCAGAGCAAGTTTTATCAACACAGATTTTTATGGCNCTCTGATGAAATAATCAGGTTCTTTATAGAGCTCGGACTGTTATGCACCCTGAAAACATTTTGTGTGCAAACCAGTGTCAGTTGCCCCCTGCTGAAGTAGTTCTTGAATACTCTCAAGGAGGGTTTTTTGGTGTCTTTTTTAAGACATATCAGACTCTTGGTGAGAGAAGAATGAGGTAGAGGAATACAAATTACTCTACACTGTTGTTCATCATCCTACTCAGAGCAAGTTTTATCAACACAGATTTTTATGGCAGCTCAGAAGTGGCTGGCAGAGATGCACGTGTGATGAGGAACAACAGCTGTTTAGCCACATCAAGAGGCGTTTACAGGGAAAGAACCAATGACTTAATTATACTATTTACTATTTATTCAATTCCTTTTGGAGGAGGAAAGTATAATAGCAGATGCAGAATCCTGCTTTTCCTAGACCTGAGACTGGCTGACATTCAAGAAGAGTATTTGTAGTAATTTTTAGGGAGAAGACAGATAAACATTCAGATATGGAAGTCCAGCCCACTAGCAAGAAAATGCTTTTCCTGAAACTCACTTTTCTACTGTATCATAGGACCAAGCTAGAGTACTGCACAGGCTGAGGGAAAACAGGAACAAATCCACAAAATACTGATCAAAAGAGAAGCCAAGCATAACAAAATTCAGCAGATAAGCCATTTTTGCTCAAATCAGAAAGCAAAAATCTCCCATAATTCTTAGTGTTTCCTGTTCCTTATGTATTCTAGTATCATCAGTACCTACCATGATCTTCTTGTAGACAGCCATGACATTATAATCATCAAAGGGGAGAAAGCCACACAGCAGAGCATACAGCAGTACTCCCATACTCCAAATATCTGCCTAAAAAATAAAAGTGAGAGTTCACAAACCTCATCTGTCTAAAATGGCTTAGAGACTGATCACATTGTCTCCTTTTGACAAAGCCCACATGCAACTTGTGGAAAGTAGGTTCCTTAACTCTGGACAGAACTCTTATAGTCCAAGTGAAAGCACACAATTTTCAATTCACTGAAACTACAGCACTAGTAAAACCATAACCCTTTTCCTTAGGTCACCAAATTGCTGCATTACTTTCAACCTACAAGGATTTCACTGACAAAAAGGAAATCAAACTCATCTGAAGCGATTTTGTACTCAAAAGTATTTGTGATTATGACAGCTGTCAGTACAGTTACAAGCAGCTTTAAAGCCCCATTGTTTCTTCTCTGTACAGACAGGACAAGGTCTACGTGCCTCATACCGCAACTCCCACTTCAGTCATAAAGGAGGTTTGAGAAGCACCGACTTTGTGGAAAACAAAAAGAAAGCAAGACTTAGAGGTCAGGGACAGTGGTGCAAAGTAGGTAAAGGAAAAAAGACTGACTCCATCCAACAGCACAGACAGTTAGGAAGTTTGAGGAGATTGAAATTGCAGCATTTTGAATGGATTGACAAGTGCATGTAGCAGACCCCAACGTTCTAGACATGGAATCAGAGCTGGATAAATGCCACAGTTTTTGCTCTCTTTAATTTCACTGCACTGCACAGTACAAGAGCAAGTGTTCATAAAATATTTCAAAGGCAAAGTACACAAGATATTGAGACCACACAGAAATTTACAACAAGACTTGGGTAATTAACAGAACAAATNAATTGCAGCATTTTGAATGGATTGACAAGGGCATGTAGCAGACTCCAATGTTCTAGACATGGAGTCAAAGCTGGATAAATGCCACAGTGTAGTACTTTGGACTTGGTTAGCATAAGAGATTTGATAATCAGGATGCCTTGGCAAGAGGAAACANCACAGTTTTTGCTCTCTTTAATTTCACTGCACTGCACAGTACAAGAGCAAGTGTTCATAAAATATTTCAAAGGCAAAGTACACAAGATACTGAGACCGCACAAAAATTTGCAACAA
Source organism: Promerops cafer (assembly GCA_013398275.1). Taxonomy (NCBI): domain Eukaryota; kingdom Metazoa; phylum Chordata; class Aves; order Passeriformes; family Nectariniidae; genus Promerops; species Promerops cafer. The sequence goes on from VZSE01014934.1 coordinate 11,608, forward strand.
GACCTGGATAATTAACAGAACAAATTGCTGCTTGGAATAATGTAGTAGAAGGCAGTTATTTTTTGCCCCAGAGCAACNATGTGATGATTAACCCAATAATTGTAGTAAAGTATTACTAGCCTTCCTAGAACAGTATATAAACATGTGTAGTCCTCAATAAATTTAGATTCTGACCACAACCAGTCAGTGTCTCTGTCTCTTCATTGCCGATACCACAGCTTTTGTTCTCTTCAATTTCACTACACTGCACAGTACAAAGAGCAAGTTTTCATAAAAGATTTCAAAGGCAAAGTACACAAGATACTGAGACCGCACAAAAATTTGCAACAAGACCTGGATAATTAACAGAACAAATTGCTGCTTGGAATAATGTAGTAGAAGGCAGTTATTTTTTGCCCCAGAGCAACACCTGGGGACAGTGAAGGAAGCCAGGTGCAGAACCTGTGGTCAGGAGCTATTGCAGGCTGTGACTGCTCTCAGTCACGCAGCTTCTGAGAGCCACCGAGGCAATGTGACATTGAAGAAAGACACCAAGGGAGTATATCTGAANTGTCTCTTCATTGCCGATACCACAGCTTTTGTTCTCTTCAATTTCACTACACTGCACAGTACAAAGAGCAAGTTTTCATAAAAGATTTCAAAGGCAAAGTACACAAGATACTGAGACCGCACAAAAATTTGCAACAAGACCTGGATAATTAACAGAACAAATTGCTGCTTGGAATAATGTAGTAGAAGGCAGTTATTTTTTGCCCCAGAGCAACACCTGGGGACAGTGAAGGAAGCCAGGTGCAGAACCTGTGGTCAGGAGCTATTGCAGGCTGTGACTGCTCTCAGTCACGCAGCTTCTGAGAGCCACCGAGGCAATGTGACATTGAAGAAAGACACCAAGGGAGTATATCTGAATCTCATGACCTTTAAATACATGGTGCGCAGGGAAAGAAACACCCTAACCCACAATTGTATCACCTACCTCTGAGCCAATGTATGCTTTGCCCTGAATCAGCTCTGGTGCTGCATAAGCTGGGCTTCCACAGCAGGTGTTCAGAAGGTAATCAAGGCCACCCTAGAACAAGACAAAACTGATGACAAAGAAGCTTTGGCTCTAACACAAATGGTGTCTTCTAGCAACAATAAATTAGAGGCCTCAGAAGCTTCATTTTCCAATGCTGTGTATATACAGTCACCTAACATTTTGTTTTGGTATAATATATGGCTTCACCAGGCAAAAACTGTCCAAGACCAGGAGAATCCTATAAATGTTCAGATCCCAAACTGCTCCTTCACATGTTATCCCAGCAGCCTTTTCTGCAGCTCCTCTTGTGATAGGAATACTTCCCTTTGTGACCAGAAAGAAAACAGATGGAACTTGGGAATCAGTAATCCAAGAGCTACTGGGCATGAGGCTGCTTGGATATTTATATCAATATTTAAGGCAATAACTTCATGAAAAGCCACTAAAATGCTTCCTTATTACAAACATGTTATTCCTTAGCCTGGGCTTTGTTCTAAGCAGATCAGAGTGAGATGACATTGTACCACCAAGATGGTGGCCTAATAATCCCAATTTCCTGCAAGGTGCTTTAACTTGACTCAGCTAAAACAGTCTGAGGACTTTGGATCAGTAAGATCTTCCTTCCATTAAATTCCTTCTTCCCAGCACTCATATGTGAAGATGACAAACAGAGCAGCAATGTAGAAACCAACTTTAAACTTGTTAAACAACTCAGTACAACCATGTGGGTCCAGAGGCTTTGTAAAGGTAAGGGGAATCTGTTTGATTTGATCCACAATCTCCACACGTAGACAAATCCTATGAAAATGACATGCCATTGAAAATTATTGGGGACAAATGGACACCAACATAAGCTTTACAGTACAAGCCTTTGTGGGAGTAGATACTCTACACACAAGGCAATCTGTGCCTTATATTGGGATGAAAGATGAAGTGTAAGAGGAGAAAAACTGATATTCTGCACAGAAAACGTAAAACTGTCTCACACTGTTAAGGCCCTACCGAGCAATTAGCAGTGGGACAACCACACCAACAGCTCAAATTCAGGGCAAGGCTTTGCACTGCACCCTGAAATCATGCCTGCAATTTTTATGTGTGCACTGTAGCTGATTAAGCTCTGCTGTGAGAGCAACTGACACACTTACCTTTGGCTTTGCACAAAGTCCAAAGTCTATCAGCTTCAGATTATGTTCCTCATCAATCAGCAAATTTTCCTAGTAAAAGAGAGAGTGGTAATAAATTCTTACATAATTCCAGGTATCCAAGAAACCACATTTTCTTTCACCCTATTTCTTCTTGCCATTACCAGCCATAATTTACCTGAAGCTCTCCTCTGGAGGTTTTGGCCTGTTGCTAATGAATATATCCTATATTCCAGATAGGGAATACAAGCTTCTACCTGCTCAGAAAGGCCTAGGGGGCTGCTAGACAGAAAGCAAAAACTGTGAGGCAGCAGCCTACCCTGGCAGAAAAGGCAGCCAGTGATATTCCAGATGGTGTGAAAAGAAGCAGAGCTGGCAAAGTGGGGGAAGCCACTTGCCCTCTGTTCACCACAGTGGGAACACCTTCTGCCCACCCTCTAAAACAGGAAAGACAGCAAACTGAGGTAAACTCTGTGGATGGACACCAGCTTGTCCAGGGTGCTGGAGCACTTCTTCCATGAGGAGGCTGAGGGATAGATGGTTTTCCAGCCTGTAGGTGACAAAGCTTCAGTGGAGACCTCATGGCAGCCTTTTCATTCCTACAAAGGGGGCATAGAGACAGCACCAGCCCCTCCACAGAAGCACATGATGAAATGAAGACAGTCAACAAGCATCAGGAGACATTCAGACTGGTACTAAGAAAAAGCCTTTATCATAAAAAAGGAAGTGAAGAGCCTAACAGGTTTCCCAGAAACATTATGGTGCCTTGTCCTAGGGAGAGGTCCAAGATGTGACTGGATGAAGAAGTTTGGTCTGACACTGTTTTAAACAGGAGATAAAAGCAGAAGCCACTAGAAGTCAATTCCCAACCAAGTTATCTCACAATCCTATAAATCCATCAGGTCTCCAGTTGCAATCCAAATCATTCCAAGAGGGACACAGAAGGCTTTGCTTGGAGAGAAGCTCTTTGGATACAAGGATTTCATGAGCTGTCTAGTAAAATGCTTGTACTCTAAGAATTTGCTTTTCTCAGTTATCAGTGTTTCTGGACATGCAAACCTCTAACCCCTTCTAGGAGAAATGGTATCAAGGCTTCCATTCCCTAAAGCCCATGCTTAATTCTTGTGGTGACAGCAAAGCCACAGGATCAGTCTTGTGGCACATCCCTCCTCAGTCCTCACTGGTTTACATTGTGGGAGTCACATTTTCCTTTGATTGACAGAACAGAACAGTTTGCACAATAGAGAGGAACCATAACAACTGTCCCTGGGTACATGCTGGAATAAAGGGGATAGCAGAAATGCCTAACTGTTGCAGTGCACCTCATCTNCCTAACCAACACTCAAAATCAAATCCGTGTCTGCTCACTCTCAACTGGAGTGCACTATTCTGCTTCTCTTCCAGAGGAAGCTCCTTCCTCAGATACAGCTACATCCAGCTCAGCTGAGGAACAAAGCAACAAGCAGAAATAACGGTCTTTCAGCAAATGTTAACTAAAGAGCTCTAAGCACAGGAGAACAAAGAAGGCAACTCATACCAGCTCCACTCAGAGAAATAAAAGCGGGTCTTCATTATTATTTGTGCAAA